>LPNX010533890.1:80534-117919 GCA_001517045.1 Pseudotsuga menziesii | reverse complement strand
GATGCTAGCTTTCCTAACTTTCCATCTAACACAAACATAATTACATTGCATCGCGAGTTAGCTTTCATATGTTAGTTTTTCATCTAACATATCCAGATTTTCATCAAATACATAGCACCATCAAGGAAATCTAACTCGAGTTATCTTTCCTTATAACAACATTGCAGGGTGAATGAAATCCAATGCATGCTAACTTACAAACGTTAACTTTCCATCTAACAAAACCACATTGTCATCATATACATTACACTGATAAGGAAATCTAACTCGGGTTATCTTTCCTTCTAATAACATTGCATGGTGAATAAAATATAACAAATGCTATTTGTTGATTTTTAATTACCTATAATACGCATTAATACTCGTGTATAAAAGTGAAATTTAAATTTTGAAAAAATGATGCAATTCTTACCAAAAAAATTAGAATCATTTAATTGAAAGTAAATGCTAAGTGGACTAATCATGTTAAATTAATACGAAATGGATCATAGCTGATTCAATTGAACTTTTTGAACTATTTAATATATTTGGTTTCTCATTCGAAAACTTTCCATAAAATTGTATACTTAAATCAATTACTATTTATAATCATAAGTATAACATATTTTAAAATAATATGGCATAATGACTTTGAATTGCCTATAATATGCATTAATATGAATCTATAAATGAGGGATGTAATGTTAAAATAAAATTGCATTGCAAATAAATTTGTATTACTTAAAAATAATTTAATTCATAATCAGTTATAAGTGGATTGTTCAATATCATTAGAGGAAATACATACATGGGTTAAGTTTTTGAATTTTTCGAACTATAAAGGCATTTGAATTCATTGTCCAATGATACATTTTTACAAATTCGTATTTTTAAAATAAATTGAAATCATACCATATTTGCCAACAAGCCACAAAGTTATTTTATTGTATTTTAGTTAATTATATGGATGAATATGAGTGCATAAATGTGATAAATACATTTTGAAATAAAACTACATATAAACTACTATGATACATTTTGTTTTTAAAATTTTTAGAATTTCTTGATAATCCGTGTTAAGTAGAATATTCTTGCTAAATTTGGGAGAATATGGGTCATACATGAATGACTTCATTTTTTTTGGTTTCCTCGAATATATTAGAAGAAAACCTCTTGCAACATAGCATGTCAAAATTAAGTTTTTTGCAAATTTTTTGGATTATTTATTTTCAATATATCTCAATGTCTCACCGTTCTTAACATTTAATAAATTATGGATATTCATACATACATCATTATTTATGGCCAGTACCCATGTTCTACTTCTAATTGAGACAATGTTTTCTTTTGAATGTTTGACTACTAAAGTTTTAGAATAAGTGATGATAAAATTATAATTGAAGAAATAGTTTCCTCGATTAATCATGGTAAATGGGAGAATCATTTGTCATAGATGAGTGACTTTGGATACACACTTAATCTTGAAAATCAATATCTTAAATAACTTATTTGTAGTTACTTTGAATCATCAGTAATCAAAGAAGACGAGGACAGACAAAGTTTGACTAAAATTCATTAAAAATGTGTTTCAACATCTATCTCTAATTCAATATATTCAAAATTCTTGTCATTTTCTCCTCTTCATGAAAGCAATGATCAAACATGGTGTTTTATAATATAAATCTTTTTAGTACTTCGGTCACGTCAAATATAGTATAGAGCATGTATTAGAGTATTATAGTATAAAATTATGTGTGCAATTTCATTCAATTTGGATTATTCCCACATAATATATCTCATTGTCTCAAAGATTTTAACATCTACAAAATTATTAATATTCATAGACTCATCAGGATTTATGTCCAACCCATCTAGTTCTAATTGAGATGTAATATTTCCTAGACTAGTTCTATTTGAGATGTAATATTTCCTTTTGAATGGTTGAATACTAAAGTTTTACTTGAAATAAATAAAAAATATTAATTGAGAAAATACTTCATTGGATTAATTATTCCAAATTTAATGGAATAGTTCTTTGAGTTGATTTTTCTAGATTTAATAGAATATGTATTTAGAGATTTACAAAAAAACTCAATGTGGATGAAGTCCTTGTAATAGAATATTTCCAAATTTAATGAAATATGTGTTTCATGCCCATAAAGTTGTCACCACAAGGAAGTGGTGATGGAGGTAGTTGATGTAAGCTACCGGTTTTCCCCTGGGCTAGCTAGGGACCATTACACATTCTGGGGACACCTAGATGTAAGACGTTTTGGTTAAGAATCATTCCACACACATTGAGAGGACTGTCAGAAGAGTGGGTGCTCTGTGAAGAGAATAGCCTCTAGGTGTTGTGGTGTGCGAGAACAGAAGTGCCTCAGCTTGGTAAAGCGCCCTGAATAGCACAATAAGGAGATACGAGGGTATCGTCGTTATGTTGGGTAGCTTGGATTAGTACTTGGAGTACTGTTAGCACTTGGACTGCTGGGATGGAGGAAATCTAGAGAAAAGAAATGATTCCTCAGATTGAGGATGACATAATTGTCCAAAAGTTGGAGATAAAACAAACGGTAAAAGGGTAGTAATCATGTTTTATTGATAAATAAATTGCATTATGAAAATGATTGGGTATTATGGCACCAATGAAGACTAGAAAATTGTAGATGGTTATAATGCAAAATAATCTATGGCTTATGTTTAAGTTGAATTAGAATTTTGTACATGATGTACTGAAGAAAATTGCACTAGACCTGAACTTGTTGTAGGAAAACTGCAGGTTTTGGACCATAGTGACTGGAGAAGATACAAAAAGATTGCAAGGGATCAGGATGAAGAGGATGAGGAGAAAAAAAAGATGACCGAAAGGAAGAAAGAAATGGTTTGAAAATAGGAACACCAAGGATGTTGTTATTTTTAAGGGGGACAGGATGTAACATACCTCTCGTAAGAACCCTAGATATTTTGTAAATTCTATTGTTATTGTATTTGTCTTCTGGTGAGGAGCTCAAGGCCAAGGCCCCACCAGAAATGCGACCTGTATGTATATTAATTGTCTAAGCAGTAAACTTAGGAGACTGACGGCCTGGACGCACCTTAATCAAAAGATAACTGAATCCACCATGGGAAAAACAATATATATATATAAGTTGCACATATATATATATATATGTGTGTGTGTGTGTGTGTGGGACTAAAACGATGATGGTGGAAGAAATCCACCAAGGGAAAGGTAAAACGTTAGTTGAGCCTCAGGAATCGAGAAAAGATCGACAAATCCCTTGACAACCCAAACTACTAAGTTAACGGCCTATGATAACATAAGTAATAGAGAGACTACTTACTTCGGTTAACAAAATAATGATCGTTATGATCCGTTTCGGGAGAGACATGATGTCTTACCTTACACTCATTACGACATCAAATAATAAATATGAGCTACGAATTGGAATGATAAAAATAACATACAAAGGATACATTAAGTATTTTTATAAAGAGAGACATAAAGTATTAAGTCCTTTTATAAAAAGAATACATAAAGTATTTTAAAGTCTAAGGATAGATTAATTCCTTCTAGACATAAGGAAGATGGATGAAATCTTTTTGACGTGAATTAATATATCTTAAGGAAAACAATGATGGGTCAAATCTTCTTATAAAAAGAGACGTGAATGAATAATAATTATTATTTTGTAATAGGGAAAGGAAGGATTAATTCTTCAGATAAAAGTGTGAATTTTTTATTAAGATCCTTCTTTTCTCGTGCCTTAGATCTTGGCTTAATTGAAAGAGAGGTTCAGCGTGAATGAGGGAAATAAATATTCCCCGAACCTTGATAGTCATGACCAAAGTTTAGGGCTGAAACGTTTTCCATAATCATGGGAATTCTCAGCCCAAAATCCTCTAGACAATTACAACGAAAAAATGCTATGTTTAGCAATTCTAGCCGAGGTAAGTGGAAGAGGATGGCCTTACTGAAAGAAATGAATAGTATATATGTATGTAGGGGGAAGGGATGAGTGGAGCTGGCTGTGTTGGAGGGCCTCAGTTGGAGCTGCACCATAGCACTGGGTAAGGTCTCGATTCTTTTGTTTAATCCTTTTGTTTAGTCCAATCCTTACGTTTGGGTTCTATCTTAGAGGGTTCCATGGTGATTAAGTTTTTAAGTATATTTTTCTGTAAAAAATCATACACCCTATACACATTAATGTGGCAGTACGTCGATGTCTAGTTCAATCCCTGGTCGAATTACCTTCCTGGCACAGCTTTGTCATCGATCTCCAGTATCGATATGTAGTCACAATGTAATGATCTTTTTATGTGTTTGATGCCTAATGGTAAAGAAGTCCAATGATGAGGAATCCCTTTTCTTTTCCATGCTTCTTTGACCAAAATTTGTTTTAGATTAGATCAGTCGCCCTTGGGATCCTTAACAGGCCTTGGTAACTACACCCAAGAGAGGTAAAGAACCTTGTTATTATTTGGGTGTGCTGGAACGGGATCCATGATTTCCATTCAATATGATTCTATTTACATATAAAATTTCATAACATAAAAAGTAAAATCAAATTAGTATCTCCATCGCATATCACTTAGTAGAAGCAAAACCCGATGAGAATGCTTTGCAAGAATCACCATTTTTAGATCGGGTGGATGCTCATTCAGATTTATATTTGGTTGATGGCCCTATGTTGGTAATCGAATTTCATCATAGACAGTGATTTTGACTTGGGTATTTGAGTGCATTTTTTTTGAAAACTGAACATAGCATAGACAACAATTTTGTTTGGGTAATTGACTGTGTTTTTTCTGAAAACTAAACAAAGCATAGAAAGCGATTATGTTTGGGTAATTGACTGCATTCTTCTGAAAACTGAACAAGAGAATAGGTTGCGATTTGACTTTGATTTTCCTTCTTGTTATCTGAACATAGTTATAGACTACCTTTTAATATATGAGCATAGGTTCAGGCTGCAATATTTTTTGAACCGGTTGGGTACTAATAATGCAAGATCATTTGGAATAGCTCTCTGTAGCTTGATACACATAAAATTTGAATACTTTGATTTGCCTTTACAGGCATGCATATTCTAAATATCCTTTATTCCTATAGGTTAGAAATTATTATCTCTATTTGCAACTTTATCGATATTGGGCAGTAGATTGAATAGTAGCAAGACCATTGCTCAGATTGCACATGTGTTTAGATACTCCATATTCAATCTTATGCTATTACTGTTAACATATATGCATTTTGTTCTTACATGAAGGTGTGTACTGTATGAGTATGGAGACCATAAAAATTAAGGGGATTAAATATCCCATCTTATACATAGAAACAAGAAAACCATTAATCTATGGAGTTAGTACTAAGACTCATTATAGATCTTAGTTAATTTTCTTGATAATTTTCCCAAATTTCCTTCCAGGACAATCAAAATGGGTACCCGTACCCTCGTTTTGACAGGGTAGTCCTGCTATGGGTTCCAACACAATGGGGTTGGGTTTGGATCGTTCCACTTTGTTTCCACACATGCATTCAGTGAAAATCCGAGCTATAGATATAAAAAAAAACTATGATATGTCTTAATGACTTGAAAATAGACAAAAAATTGCGATGTGTCTTAACGATTTGAGTATAGATTTAAAGCCGAATGTGTCTCACTAGGATTGGGAAAAGAATGCTCTGTGATGAGTTCTGGAAATGTAAACTAAAATATGTGCAGGCAAGAGAGTTGTTGCGGATTGTAACCAGCCCCTTTGGAAAATAATTTTACACGATGTGATGGATTGGTGGACGTAACCCTGAGTTTGGGGTGAACCACATACATTTGTGTCTCCTTGGTATGTGTGTCAAATGTTTTTTTTATTTCATTGTGCTATGTTCTTTGATGGTTTAAATACTTGGCATGTAGCATACCTCTTACACCTCAAAGCCTTTATGGGTGAAATTTGGGTAAAAAGGAAAAACAAATTTGGATTTTCTGCTAATAATTATGTAATCTCCTTAATGGTGGGGATACTTCGGTGTAGCAGCTGACCCATCTGTAACATCACCCGAAAATACTAAAAATAACTTTAACTAAATATGGGGTAAATTATGCGCCTTCCACACAGTTTCTTTTTAATAACTTGACTTAGGTCCGACTGTGAAAAAAATAACCATTAAGAGTGGCATTTATCCTTAGCATCTATTCATATAATTACCCATACATTAATAACATACACTCAATTCTCATTAGTTTAGACCAAAGTATACGCAAGAAAGAACTGTGTCTCTTAGCCCACCAATTGCCGTCAATAACATCTTCTTTTGGACTCACCATTCAAACATCATTGTCATCAAACTCAAGAGTTACATACAACCATAGTTGTTACATGCCCATTTTCACATACCTTTGCTTAGAACTTTATCCTTCCGATGAAGGTTTTTCCCTGTACCATGACATAATAGGCTTTCATGTGTGCTATAATGCAAATCCTCAAAGGTCATAATCTTCTTGATCCACAATGCATTTTAATTAAACATGATGTTTTAGACCTTAAAGGAGAACTTATCATTTGAATATATGTTCAAGTTACTCCTATCACATTGACACATACACTTACTCTAACTAACATAAAAAAGGGCTTGCGAGGTACTGAACTCGTTCTCTATCTAAAACCGTCACCATAATAAGTTTTTCTTTTAAAAAATGGTTTAAGCATAACTCCTTTATCTATAAGGTGAAGATCACATAATACAATTAACCACATAAAACTATTTACCTTAGTTGGAAACTGCAACATTTTTATCATCATAGTGTATTTAAAATTATCATCATAATGCATTTAAAATTATCATCATAAGGCATTTAAATAGTACTCTGTGTGGACCAAAAATCATTAAAATAACAATAGCGAATCCATTAACGAAGTTGCAGTTCAGCATCACATGCACACAACACAATGTCACGAAAACAACAATCAAACACATGAAAAGGGGACAGACAAAAATTTATGTGGTTCACCCAAACCTTTGGGTTACATCCACCAAAAGGTGTCACATTACTGCAACATTTATTAAAAGGTTACAATCTACAACCGACATGTTGCCATCATTTTCTATTGACCCTCACTAGATCCTACTCAGGCAGTATTTCTCCGGAATTCAATCCATAAAGATTCTTCATAGAACCTTATACCTCTACATCTTTATCTTCTATAGAGGTAAACACAACAATGTACGTGAAATAATATATACATACATAATTCTTATATACATTCATATTGCATCATAAACAATATCTTTTTCTGTGGTAGTTTATCATACCTTAATGTCAGCATCTCTGATTTCTCTCCAGATCATCTCATTTAAGTATGAAAAGTTTATAACTTCTAGCATACAAAAGAAAACATCCATAAATCATTATGCTGCAATCCAACAAAAACAAGAATGGATAAACAATGCAAGAATGGGCTTTTGTAACCCGTGTTCAATTAATTCCTCCTATGGTTGATTCTTTCAAACCCAGAAAGGTGAATATGCAGATCTGCCATAGTTAAGTGCACCTTTAAGGGAATATGCAGACTTGGAACACATTCAAACAACCCACCGATCTGCCATAGCTAAGGGAGTATTCCGACTTGGAAACACATTCAAACAACCCTGTGATCTACCATAGCTAAGGGAATATGCAGACTTGGAAACACATTCAAACAACCCAGGGATATACATGATAAACCGGTTATTATATACCATCTCAGCGTTATTGTGCACTTCATCTATAACGTTTGCTCATGAAACATAATTTTCTGAAATCAAGTGAGGAGACTTTAGAATGCAGTCCAATAGACTTTGTAATGGAGTTCGACAGACTATGCCCCTTGTAAGGAAGGATAAGTAGTAGGCGCTAGGTAATAGACAATACATGACACTCTTTGTTCACCCAAAAGGCTCATCCAGTAGATACTTGCTAGCATAGATCTAGACAACAATAAATCTCCAAAACATGGCAGCAAGCATAGGTAAAACTTTAAAGAGACTTACCTCATATGCTACTGTAAGTACTGCATACCACCGATTTAGTGCCAACAACTCGCACACCTTATAATATCAGGATTATTCCATTGCCGGATCTTTTGGTATGCAGAGATCCTTACCTTAAAAAATCACTGGTTGTTGGATCGATTCAATACCCTAGTGCATTTACACCTAGGTTTTCAAATACTAGATAGATTGTGCTTCCTCCTCCATCCCAAAAGGCGTAGAGTTCCCTCTACTATAACCATGCAGGGATCACTGCTATCCAATGCCGAGATCCCCCTTTTTCCCAAGCAAAATGTAGGTCCCCCTCTCGACAAGAAAACTGTGGGTTAAAAAAACCCATCCTTGGAAATCCACTTACCATGGCCATAATTTCCTAAACATAAGGTGGCCGTTGCAGCTGACCCGAAGGGTTTTTCATTACAAATTCCATGATTTAGGCGATCATTTTCTGCCATAAACATTTGTCACAGCTGTTAAGGAACATGGATAATTTATTCCCTTCATTCATGCTGAACCCAATCCTTATGTTAAGCCAAGATTAAAATTCATGCTTTTAGTTGAGGGAGAAAAATATAAGGATTTTTTTAAACTCAACCTTCCTAATAATGTTTTGTGTCCATAGACTTTAAATGATAGTCCATACCTTTTCATAAATATTTTAAATTTATCATTACTTTACACTTTAGTGCATGTCTTTTTATAAGGACCAAATCCTTTCATCTTTTAGACATAATAGTCCATGTCTTTTACTAAATATTTAAATTTATCATCACTTTAGACTTTAGTGCATGTCTTTTTTTTATAAAGACTAAAAATAGTCCTTGTCTTTTTTGAAGACCCAACCTATCAATTATGACAGATTTCATATGTTAATAATCCATCATTTTTCTCTTTTCTCATGGCTTACTTTTCTATTAGGATGACACCTAAGTAATCGAAGGGAGTTATCATACTTTCTTGCATTAACTTATGTATTTCAAGTATAAGTCCCTCTTTTCTCTATATACTATTTAGTCTAGAAGTATAGTATTTATCAAATGAGATATGCTAGCAGTGCTAACTCTCTTAAGGAGACTTCGACCTAAGCCCTTTGACGATTAGCTCTTATACTTTAATCTCCTTGAGTCTTCTATGTTGACATTAAGAAGAATGGTTGTAACTTCCTCCATTCAGACTTAATCATACTAGGATCAATAAATAGGTATGGTGTCTTAGTCGAAATACGTTTTAGCGAAGGAGGTATCCTAGTAGGCACAGATATTATCCCTAATACTACTGATACGTAGGATCAAGTTATCCCTTATTGATCTTTTAAATCGTGTGTTCCTATCCCTTGTGTTTCAGTTAAGTCATTGTCTTTATGCCTCCTTAGTTTTTTAACTTGTATAGGTTGCATGGTTTGTTTCTGAATGGGCCTTGGCCTTCAGCTCCTCACCCGGAGACAATAATAACAAAAATTTACAAAATATCTAGGCATGTCAGAGGGATGTTACATCCTCTCCCCCTAAAAATAACATCATCCTTAGTGTTCATGTTTCCCACCAATTTTTCCTGCTTCCATACTGTCGTCCTTTCTTGTTCTCGTCCTCTTCAACCTGATCCCTTGCGATCTTTTTGTATCTTCTCTAGTCGATATCTTCCAAAACTTGCAGTTTTCTTGCAACACGTTCAGGTCTAGCGCAATGTTCTTCAGTACATCACGTATAAAATTATAATAAGCCATATATCATTGTAGCAATCTTCAATTTCCTAGTTTTTCATTGGTGTCATAATAACCAATTATTTCCATAATGTAATTGATACATCAATAAAACATGATTACTTGCATCAACATTGATAACAGTGTATAATCCACAGTGGTTCCAATATACATGTGAGTTCTATTTTCCAATAAATAGACATATTACCTCATGGGTAGAATTTTACCTATATTTTACATACCTCTTCCTATCATTATTCTTTTCTCTATATGTCTTCCATCCCAGCACTCGAAGGGCTAATAGTACCTCGAGTACCAATCCAAGCCACCCAACACAAGGACGATACCCTTCCTTAGGCGTATCTCCTTCTTGCGCTATTAAGGGCGCTTCACCACCATTCCTTTCTCTGCATGTCCTCCATCCTAGTACTCCAAGTACCAATCCAAGCCACCCAACACAAGGATGATACCCTCGTATCTCCTTCTCGTGCTATTCACGGCACTTCACCAATCTTAGGCACCTCCATTCTCACACACCAGCATAGCACATAGATATTATTATCTTCATAGATCCCCCACTCTTGTGACAGTCCTCTTAATGTGTGTGGAAGGAGTCTTTAACCAAAATCTCTTACATCTAGGCATCCCCAGAATGCATAATGGTCCCTAGCTAGCCCGGGGGAAAACAAGTAGCTTTCATCCACTACCTTCATCACCACTTCCTCGTGGTGAAAAATTTATGCACATGAGATCTTTCTCATATTTTCTTAACTCATTATAGTCCTAGAGCTTTAGCCTTCCTCATGGCCACAATTTCCCATGCCTGCAATCACTCCATAGGTGCTCAGTTAAAGCATTCATTGATAACCCAAAATTTCAATAATCAATTATCAGAGTTTCATAATTTGCATCAATTTTTTAATCGTCATTCATGAGTTATATAACCTTGTAAATCATCTAGAAAAATTACTCCTTACTCTTTTCTGAGTAATTGAGTGCAACTTACCTACGCAGGCGGACTTATATACCACAATGTACGTCGATTATAGTAATGGTCATAATCTTGGTGAAGCCTGTAATGTTAGTACGTAAACGACATCATCCATGGTTAGTCCTTGGTTGTAAAACTTGAGATTCGACAATTATATTTAAGTAAAACAATAGCCATACTTAACCTCATTATCTACGGCAGTAATTATTTCTCTAACAATCAACTTCTACTAATAGTGTTCGTGGCAAACCTGCCAGGTTAGCATATAACATTATACTTATTTCCAATATTAATATCTTTACATCATCAAATCCATATAAGCTCTTAAAAATGCCAATCTCAATACGACCCAAGCAACAACAATTCTATGAAATGCTCAATGGATTTAACCATAAGACTACCAACAAGATCCTTCCATTTAGCACTAGAATCAATTCTAGGGTTCTTACTAGACTCTACAAATAGACATATGATATAAATAAGTATTCATTCCAAAAATTAGTCTATTCGGCTACTAGATCAAAAAATGAAAATACCGTCCAAGAGCTAATCAAAACCTAAGATAGGTCAAAACTTTAATCCACGCACAAGGAACCATTTCTAGAACATTCACCAATAGGAGAATGCTTCTAAGAATTCATTTACTTAACAATTATGAAGCTAGTACTTGTAACTATACAAAGGCTTTTTGGTATGTGTAACTTCATTCACTTACATCAAGAAATAAATTCGCCAATCTATCTCTTTAAGGATTTCAATGCTCAATCCAGCATCATCACGAACATAAAGAGATACTGTTCAACTTGTATTTATATATGTTACAAGTAAATAGGTTTAAAATGCAAAAATTCAATTAATGGAATTCTAATCAAAATTCATTATCAACTTTCAATCCTACTAGGTCAAGAAATGTGTCAAACCTTCTTTAAGCATTAAATCCGATCCTTAGTATTCAAATCGCAAGAGAGGAGAATTAAGTGTCAAAGGAAAACTCATCTATAATCATTTTTCAATTAGTATAATTTTTCAGCAATCAACTACAGAAACAAATTCAGAATTGATGCCTATGTAATCGATTTAATTTGGAGGCCAAATAAGGAAATTATTCAACCAAAAAGGTCAATGTCGGCAATCCAACATAATCAAAGTTTATTGTCAATGTTATCAACCAAATTTCAATAGATGATGAACTCAGATTTGAAGCAAATGATACCAATGTTAACTCATGGCATTCACTTTCAAGATTCATATACTTGATGATATAGTTTCAGACGTCAGAATTGGTTATTGTCAAACCACCCAAAATGTTATGATGAGTAGATCATGTAACTAATGATTATGTCAGCAATCTAGGTCATGATACTTACATTTGGTCGTTGATCAAATTATTTAACTAGAATATTTGGAGTGTGGAATAATTGCAAATATAGGACAACAGAGAATGTGACTCATTAGGCCTTTAGGTAATTAGGTAACCCTTTAATGCTACCTTTTAACAACACTAATTACTGAGTGTTACAACATGGCCTATCACAATTCACGTACATCATGTCATTAACGACCAACTCATCTATGAATTATAATAGGAACTACTTTCTTCGACCATGAGTTTGTCCAAGAAGACTTCTATACCTCATTAAATTTTATTGGTGCAACTCAAAATAGAAATGAATCAATCATCTTAGCTATTTGTAAACATATTTGTAACTGATCAAGGGAATAACTAGATGCCTGTGTACTTACATTCTCGTGCCTCACGTTGAACTCACAAGGTAATGGGTAATCTTCGTTGGGATTTTGAGCTAATGTTCCACCTTCCCCTACCCAACTCCAAGGTGAGTAAACATGTAGTTCCAAAACAAAATATGTAGCAGCGTTTTGAGCCCAATTAGGCCCAAGTGTTTCAACCCTTGCTATGATACCACCTGTAACATGACTCTTACACCTCAAATTTGTTATGGGTGAAAGTTGGGTAAAAAGGAAAAACAAATTTGGATTTGCCGCTAATGATTATGTAATCTCCTTAATGGCAGGGATACTTCGGTGTAGCAGCTAACCCATATGTAACATCACCTAAAAAGACTAAAAATAACTTTAACTAAAGATGGGATAAATTATGCTCCTTCCACACGGTTCCTTTATAATAAGTTGACTTAGGTCCGACTCTGAAACAAATAACCATTAAGAGTGGCATTTATCCTTAGCATCTATTCATATAATTACCCATACATTAATAACATACACTCAATTCTCATTAGTTTAGACCAAAGTATACCTAAGCAATAACTGTGTCTGTTAGCCCACCAATTGTTTTCAATAACATCTTCTTTTGGATTCACCATTCAAGCATCATTATGATCAAACTCGAGAGTTACATACAACCATAGTTGTCACATGCCCATTTTCACATACCTTTGCTTAGAACTTTATCCTTCCAATGAAGGTTTTTCCCTGTACCATGACATAATAGGCTTTCATGTGTGCTACAATGCAAATCCTCAAAGGTCATAATATTTTTTATCTACAATGCATTTTAATTAAACATGATGTGTTAGAACTTAAAGGAGAACTTATCATTTGAATATATGTTCAAGTTACTCCTATCACATTGACACTTACACTTACTGTGACTGACATAAAAAAGGGCTTGCGAGGTACTGAACTCATTCTCTATCTAAAAACTATCACCATAATAAGTTTTTCTTTTCAAAAATGGTTTAAGCATAACTCCTTTAGCTATAAGGTGAAGATCACATAATACAATTAACCACACAACACTATTTACCTTGGTTGGAAACTGTAGCATTTTTTATCATGATAGTGTATTTAAAATTATTAGTATAATGCATTTAAAATTATCATCATAAGGAATTTAAACAGTATTGTGTGTGGGCCAAAAATCATTAAAATAACAATAGCGAATTCATTAACGAAGTTGCAGTTCACCATCACATGCACACAAAACAATGTCACGAAAACATGAGTCAGACACATGAAAAGGGGACAAACAAAAATGTATGTGTTTCACCCCAACCTTAGGGTTATGTCCACCAAAAGGTGTCACATGCATGCGATATTTATTAAAAGGTTGCAATCCGCAACCGACATGTTGCTATCATTTTCTATTGACCCTCACCGGATCCCACTCAGGGAGTATTTCTCTGGAATTCAATCCATAAAGATTCGATCATAGAACATTATACCTCTGCATCTTTATCTTCTATAGAGGTAAACAAAAAAATGTACATGACATAATATATATAGACATAATTCTTATATACATTCATATTGCATCATAAACAGTATCTTTTTCTGTGGTGGTTTATCATACCTTAATGTCAGCATCTCTGATTTCTCTCTAGATCATCTCATTTAAGAATGAAAAGTTTATAAATTCAAACATACAAAACAAAACATTCATAAATCATTATTCTGCAATCCAACAAAAACAAAAATGGATAAACAATGCAACGATGGGTTTTTGTAACCCGTGTTCAATTAGTGCCTCGGAGGGTTGATTCGTTCAAACCTAGAAAGGTGAATATGTAGATCTGCCATAGTTAAGGGCACCGTTAAGGGAATATGCAGACTTGGAACACATTCAAACAACCCACCGATCTGCCACAGCTAAGGGAGTATGTAGACTTGGAAACACATTCAAACAGCCCAGTGATCTTCCATAGCTAAGGGAATATGACGACTTGGAAACACTTTCAAACAACTGAGTGATATACAAGATAAACCAGTTATTATATACCATCTCAGCATTATTGTGCACTTCATCTATAATGTTTTCTCATGAAACATAATTTTCTGAAATCAAGTGAGGAGACTTTAGAATGCAGTCCAATAGACTTTGTAACGGAGTTCGACGGACTATGCCCATTGTAAGCAAGGATACGTAGTAGGCTCTAGGTAATAGGAAATACATGACACTCTTTGTTGACACAAAAGGCTCATCCGATAGAGACTTGCTAGCATAGATATAGACAACAATAAATCTCCAAAACATGGCAGCAGACATAGGTAAAACTTTAAAGAGACTTACCTCATATGCTCCTGTAAGTACTGCATACCACCGATTCAGTGCCAAAAACTCATGCACCTTATAATATTGGGATTCTTCAATTTCCAGATCTTTGGGTATGCAAATATCCTTACCTTAACAAATCGTTGGTTGTTGGATCGATTCTATACCCTAGCGCATTTACACCTAGGTTTGCAAATCCTAGATAGATCACGCTTCCTCCTCTGTCCCAAAAGGCATAGAGTTCCCTCTCCTATAACCACACAAGGATCACTGCTATCTAACACCGATATCCCCCTTTTGTCCAAAAAAAACATAGGTCCCCCTCTCAACAGGAAAACAGTGGGTTAAAAAGACCCATCCGTGGACATCCACTTACCTTGGCCATAATTTTCTAAACATAAGGTGGTCATTGCAGCTGACCTGGAGGGTTTTGCGTTACAAATTCCATGATTTAGGCAAGTGTTTTCTACCCTAGACATTGGTCACGGCCGTTAAAATGCAGGGATAATTTATTCCCTTCATTCATGCTGAACCCAATCCTTATGTCAAGCCAAGATTAAAATTCGTGCTTTTTGTTGAGGGAGAAAAATATAAGGATTTTTTTAAACTCAACCTTCATAATAATGTTTTGCATCAATAGACTTTAAACGATAGTCTATTCCTTTTCATAAATATTTTAAATTTATCATTACTTTAGACTTTAGTGCATGTCTTTTTATAAGGACCAAATCCTTTCATCTTTTAGACTTAATTGTCCATGTCTTTTACTAAATATTTAAATTTATCATCACTTAGTGCATGTCTTTTTTTATAAAGACTAAAAATAGTCCTTGTCTTTTGTGAAGACCCAACCTATCATTTGTGACAGATTTCATATGTTAATAATCCATCATTATTCTCTTTTCTCATGACTTATTTTTCTATTAGGATGACACCTAAGTCGTCGAAGGGAGTTATCATACTTTCTTGCATTAACTTATGTATGTCAAGTATAAGTCCATCTTTTCTTTATATAGTATTTAGTCTAGAAGTATAGTATTTATCAAACAAGATATGCTAGCAGTGCTATCTCTCTTAAGGAGACTTCGACCTAAGCCCCTTGACGATTAGCTCTTCTACTTTAATCTCCTTGAGTCTTCTATGTGGACATTAAGAAGAGTGGTTACAACTTCCTCCATTCAAATTTAATCGTACTAGGATCAAGTACTAGGTATGGTGTCTTAGTCGGAATAGGTTTTAGCGAAGGAGGTATCCTAGTAGGCACAATTATTATCCCTAATACTTCTAATATGTAGGATCACGTTATCCCTTATGGATATTTTGAATTGTTTGTCCCTATTCCTTGTGGTTAAGTTAAGTTATTGTCTTTATGCCTCCTTAGTTTTCTAACTTGTATAGGTTGCATGGTTTGTTTCCGGTGGTGCCTTGGCCTTGAGCTCGTCACACGGAGACAATAATAACAAAAATTTACAAAATATCTAGGCATGCGAGAGGGATGTTACATGGTGTCATAATGAACTTAGTTTGTACCTTAGTATTGTGAAACACTGTGACAAAGAAATGCTTGCAAGGTTGTGAATAAACGATCTGAATCATTGAAGACCGTCAATAATCAAATTTAAATACTAACACCAACAATATATTATGGTTCAGAGATGTTGTAAGGTATGCTAAGATCCAGTTAAGAGTTTTTAGGTTATTATATATTTTTGAATTGTGTTTTTATGGGTACTGTATGAATTGATGTTTTACTGTCGGACGTGAGAAAATTAACTGGAATGTTTTGCAGGTACGACATTAGGTCATGAATTTTATGACTCTCATTATAAGAAAATAAGGAATACCTTGTTGTAGTTTGAAGGTAAATTTCAAGAAGTGCTAAGCCTAAAGATTGTACTAAAGATAGATATATAAAGTATTTTTCCTTAGAGGTACTCAAATATGTGGGCGTTATCAATAATTCATCAATGATGCAGGTATAAATTTAAGGCAAGATGGTAATGATAGTTATCAATGTAACAGTAGGTGTTGAGGCCTAGAAATTCGCAAGAAGCAACAGTAAAGGATTCTCCCCAATCAACGTTCCCAACTAGCCTGCTGACTGTTTGGTATAGGGAATCCGTTCGGTTTGTGGTCCGGCTACCGTAGGTCAAGGTACAAAACAACATCTTTATCGGTTGCGGCCCGGTCCAATGAGTTTTTTGTATTTTGACTAAATTATGAAATGCAAGTGCCTAATTAATAGTGCAGGGTGATAAATTGCAAGGGGCCATCACAAAGTGATGTGCAGGTTCTTACCTCTCATCTTAAGGAATGCAAGCATTTAAATCACATACAGCAAGTAAATAAACTAACTACCTAAATCTATCCCTAGGGAGCAAGGTTATCATTCGTTAGTGAGTAATACATTCCGTACATGCATTATGAACAATTACAGATAGCTGATACTTCATTCAAAACACATGAACAATTACAGATATTTAAACAAGCAGATAGCTGATTATTTTACGAACAACATTTATTACTCACAGTGGAAGAAATCCAAAAGATACTGAAGAATATTTAACAAGAACATAGGTTCAGGAAATTAAATACTCTCGCAGTACATGAAACATAGCTGAAAACGAAATAGTTCCTCTTCAACATTATTCATTGAGTCGCATTGATACATTCCACATTTCACTCTCTCTAGCAGGAAAAATTGCAGTTTCCTTTCCAAAACGAAGTAGTTCCTCTTACAAGTAAACATTTACAAAATTTTCCACGGAAAAATCCCTCTCTAATTCCTACTTTCAAATATTTAAACTATAATTACAGAGCATTTTGTTTTCCCCAGATGCATGATCTTTCATTTTCTCAAACGCTTCACATTCCTTGTCTGTATGTAATCATGGACCACTTGGTAACTGATGACTTCTTGGGCTCGCGCCGTTATAGCTCCGGGTTTTGTCTTCTACTCCCCTGGTTCTCCTGGCGATCCCTCTTGTTTCAGTTATATTCTTGCCAAATGGTCCGTCTTTCTCAGCACCACGGTAGAGTACTTGATCTCCTCAAAACTGCCTGCCATCAATCGACCAGCATCATTCAAAACAACAAATATTATCAATTAAACGACTATTCCACAAGGAAATGGTGAGGCGCACCATCTACGGGCCTGACAAACCTAGCCTACGGTAGTCAACAGGAAACACACTAGCAGGAAAACTTAAAATCGTTAATCGAAAGGAAATAACATCGGAGGCCAAGGCGCTTTCCCAGCCGCAACGGCTGAAGAAACCCAAATCACGGACAAGTGACACACGTGTGAGAGAGGCTTTAATCGGAAGTCGAAAGGATTTGAACTTCGGAAGCCAAAAGACTTGGAGAGCCGCAACGACAAAAAAGAGAAAACTAAAGCCATGCGATGCAAGTCGGATGTCGGACGGATTTGCATTTTGGAAGACAAAATGATTTTCCATCCGCAAGGGAGGATGAGAAACGACTTCATGCACGCGACTAAAACAGGTTAAAATGCATCGGCCATCGGCGGTTTCACACTTCGGAAGCTAAATTGCTTTAGGAGCCGCAATGACGGATGGAAAACGATTCGAACTTCCGATCAAAACAATAAAAAAACTAAGTGTTTCAGTCAACTTCAAACATCTAACAATGGTGACCTCAGTAGAGACAACTGGTTTGATCAATAAACAAAACAACCTTAACAGCTAGGGCTCACCATAAACTTTAGCGCAATCAAAAACCAAACCTTGGTCAAGAGTTAAGCTTTGTAGTCATTTAAAGATTGAAACACATGCCAACAACTCAAAGGATTCAAAGATTAAAGAAAAATCATGAGGAGGGGTCCCGAATTTAAGAAATTTGGGGAGAAAAGTTGCAGCTGCAACAATTAGCGATTACCTGGCGAACCTAGATCTCTAGGCGATTAACCTCTGAGTGACAGACTGCTTAACAACAACAACATCGTATTGAATTCTTCCAGCAATATGGATTTCTCAAATGACAGAAGTGCGTACCCTTAATCATTGATGACAGTACAATTAGGGGGAGTGGAAACCAAGATTTTCAAGTCTACACGACTCTGTTGAGGCTAGACAGTGAGTTTCATTAACCTTTGTCTTCAGGTGGCTAACAGCGTGGACACCACAGGATTGTAGCAGATGGTAAGCAGAAATATTCATTTGTTCCTTGTTCCCATGCCATTTTAGCACTTCTGTGCTTTTGGACTTTTGTCCCTCTCATATGAGTCCTCCTGTACGCCTTTCTTACTGAATTTTAATTTAGGATCCTCTATCCCATAGTGCCCTTTTGTGTGAGTGGTGTACTTCAAGTTTCAGCTCACGGACGGAGAGGATCTTTTGGCAATTTAGTACTTATGATTCAGCTCCTGCTTTGATTTATGATGCTTTCATAGGAGTTTTTTAACTCTTTATTTCCCTTTTGGCATTCGTTTCTTGGCATGGGATCATTTATATTTAATACATTGTTCACTTTGCTCCTTTACATGGGTCCTTTGCTATTTCTCCTTAGAACATTTTAAATGTGACGTGGATGGAGCCTCAACATAGTACCCAAGACTCCTCGAATCCGGTTTATTTAACAGGGGTTAAGCAGGACTTCAATGCACACAGAATTATCCGAGAAAACTGCTAAACTGGAAGAAGTTCAAACAGTACACATAGTCTAATACTCAAATTTTTATCACTCCCAAACATTTAGAGGTTCCCCCTGCAACCATGGGTTCGTCCCCTTTATTGAAAACAAGAAAACTCAACTAAAGCAAACTGAAAAACATGACTAAAAATACAGCTAGATGAATTATTTATATACAAGATAGAAAAATCAAACAAACTCAGGAAAAATAAGGTTTGAGAACCAAACCATTTACTGGTAGGTTCTCCTCCCACCCCTGCAGATCTTGTAACTTGTAGGTAGAAGGACCAAGCTTGGCTGCAATCTGAAAAGGGCCTACCCACAACTGCTAGAATTTGGTATGCTTTCCTTTCTCATCATGGGGGTGGTACCATTCGAGAACTAAGTCTACCACTTCAAATTCTTTTGTCCCAACTTCATGCTTGTCAAACCATCTCTTAACTGACTCTTGTTGTTGTTTAAAGCGGTCTTTGGATTTAGCTCTGGCCTCCTCTGCTTTCAAGAGATTATATATTCTTATTTGTAAAACTTCATCATCCGACCCCCTAGAATCTTGAGCTAGTATGGAAGATGGTAGCATGATATTGGGAGGAAGGATGGCTTCTTTACCATAGACAAGGGTGTATGGAGACACTCCAATCGCAGACTTGGGGGTGACTCTATCAGCCCAAAGGGCATTTGGTAATGCAGAGTGCCAACTCCTTTGGTTTTCTACTACACTCTTATTCAGGATTCTAATCAGATTTTTATTGGAGAATTCAGCCAAACCGTTCCCTTGTGGATAATAATTAGCAGAATAATGCAATTTTATCCCTTTATCATGAGCAAAAGCAGTCAATTTAATTGATGAAAAGTACTTGGCATTATCAAAAACTAACGAAACTGGAACTCCAAACCTGGTCATGATATGGTATTGTAAGAAGCTGATGACTTCGTCTTCATTAATCTTGCGCAGTGGAATAGCTTCGACCCAGCGAGTGAAATAATCCGTAGCGGTCAGAATGTACTTGTGCTGCAGAGAAGAATTTGGTTTGATTTCTCTAATAATTTCTAGTCCCCATTGCTCGAATGGTTCTGTAATCACCACAGGCTTTAGAGGTGCTGCTGCTTTAGGCTATCTCCCACCACACCTTTGGAAATTATCACATTTCCTGGCATGTGCATGTGCATCCTTGAAGAGTGTAGGCCAATAGTAACGGGCTCTGATGATTTTGTGAGCTGTAGTGTCTCCTGAATAATGTCCTCCAGCAGGACCGTCATGTAATTCTAACATTACTCTCTTAGCATCTTCCTTTTCCAAACATCTGAGAAGAACCCCGTCATAATTTTGTCTGAATAATATTCCTTCAACAAGTTGATAGGAGGCTGATTTAAGATGCAATGCTCTTCTTTGCTTGGAATTCCAATGTTCTGGCAGCAGCCCTGACTGTAAGTAATGTACAAGGTCTCTATACCAAGACTCAGGAGCTGTAAACAAAGGGCATACATCCATTATATGTAATCTGGCATCATCTTCCCAAGCTTGTTCTTCATTGTTCCCACTTTTAGTCATCAATTTGCATAACCCTTGACCTTTAACTATAGAGGCTGGCTTGAATTCAAGGTTGTACTCTTGAAGAGATGTTACCCAGTTGCCCCTTCTTTCTCCTAACTCTTTCTGTATGACAAGGGATCTTACAGCTGGGTAGGGGACTATTACCTTGGTTCGAATCTTTAATATATAAGGCCCGAATTGCTTCACTACCTTAAACATTGCATAAGCTTACTTATCAATGGTTGGGTAATTTAACTCAGCCCCCTGCAGACTAGTACTCATAAAGGCGATTGGGAATTCATCCCCCCCCATCTTCCTTTTGCGTGAGCATAGCTGCCAGTGAATCATCCGATGAAAATGTATACATAATAAAGTCTTTATCAAAGTCAGGGCTTTTCAAGGACGGAGTGTGTGCAAAAACAGTTTTAATTTTGCTGAAAGCATCCTTCTCAATATCAGTCCACTGAAATTGTGCATTTTTTTTGACCATCTACTGTAGTGGTTTGACAGTCTGAGCAAAATCAGGCACAAACCTTCGTACAAAATTTATGGTTCCCATAAAATATTGCATTCCTTTTCTATTATGGGGCATGGGGATTTGTTCAATAGCCTTAATTCTTTTTGGGTCTATATATATACCCTTTATTGAAACTATGTGTCCCAGTAACTTGCCCTCAATGATGGCGGACACGCATTTCTTGGGATTAAGCAAGATGTCGTACTTCCGACAGCGTTCAAAAATCTGTCTTAAGTGAAAAGCGTGCTCTCCTCTTTTCTTTGAGAATATTGTAATGTCATCCAAGTACACTACAACACTTCATCCAATCAATCCGCGGAAAGCTATGTTTATAGCCCTCTGAAATGTCGCTCCAGCATTAATCAACCCAAAAGGCATCCTTCTATAGGAAAAGCTTCCCCATTTAGTTCTGAATGTTGTCTTTAATCTATCTTCTTCGGCTACTAATACTTGATTGTAGGCAGAGAAAGCATCTAATAATGAAAAAAACTCAGAACCTAAAACCATCTGTAGCAGCTGCTCCATGGGTGGCACAGGATAGTTATCTTTATCTGATGCATGGTTTAAGTTCCTGAAATCCACGCAGAGTTTGATTTCCCTAGAATTTTTACTTACTAGTACTAGATTTGATACCCAATCAGAGTGTCTGACTTTGAATATGATTCTCGCGTCCAATAACTTCTTCACTTCACTTTGAATCAGTGGTTCCAATTTCGAATGCATTTTCCTCAAAGGTTACTGATATGGATTGATGCCTGTTTTAATGGGAACGACATGCTTGATGATGCTGGTATCATATGTTTTCAAATCTTTTTACATCCATGCAAAAACATCTTTATACTTTTTAAATAGACTGATGAATTTGTCTCTTTCTGTTGGTGAACAGTATTTGCTGAGATTCACGAACTTAGGAGCCGTTTCAGTCCCCAAATTTATCAGCTCAAACTGTAGTGATGAGCTGTGGGTTTTTACGTTGGCTGGTCTTCTGAACTTTTCATTTAAATCAAACATCTTTTCCAATGTTCTGACTCCTTTAGGAATGAAATTATCGTATTTCATCTCAGCCTGATGCTCTTCATCATCTATGATCGCTCCTCTAAACACTTCATCATTTGTTAAACATTCTATGATCTGCTGGTCATCATCGAACACTCGTAGGTTTGTAATCATATCAGGTACAGAGGGCCTAAAAAGCAGTTCAACAGAGCATCGATTATTAGTGGGTACAAGTCTAGCGGCTGATGTGGCCAACAAATCAGCAGCTGCGTTTTTTATTCTTGGAATTGAAATGATTTTAAATGCATCAAAATATTTCAGCAAATCCCATACCTCATTTTGGTAAGCTTTTAAGTGAGGAGAAATAGAATGTATCTGATTCCAGATTTGTTTCACAATAATCTCAAAATACCCAAAAACTTTTAGATTACTTACCTTCAATTCAATTACGTTCTTTAGTCCCTACACCAGTGCTTCGTACTCAGCTGTATTGTTAGTACACTCAAACTCTAATCTACATGAAAGGAAATGTTTATTCTTTTGTGGGTCAATCAAGACACAGCCAGCCCCTAAACCTTCTAATGTCTTAGAGCCATCAAAAAATAAAGTCCAAAAATCACTAACTACTGAAAACGAATCTATTCCTACTATTAAGTCTATTATTTTACAGTCAATCTCATCAGCCTATGAGAATCGAAGGAGATCAAGCTGGGTATCAGCTGTGTTCCTGGATTCTTCTGCTTGGTAATTACCTGGTTCTAACTCAATAAAATAGTTTCCCAACACAGAATCCACAGGTTCATTCTTCTCTTCAAGTTGGGTAACATTGTACTTCATGTGAGGCTCCCTCAAAATCTTAATCTGGTTCAGACTTCCTTTGTATGGAAACCATAGATGTGACCAATCAGAAGCGAAATATCCATTAAGTTTGGCCAACCAATCTCTGCTCAGGATAAGGCCATATGCATCTGGTATATCAGCCAACACGATATTAATGACCTGGCATACTTTATCATTTGAAGCCAGACGGACTAGGACATCTTCCATCTCACCAATCACCTTCACATCTGTCCTGTCCAACTGGACTACTCTCCACGAGGATGGCTTAGGCTTCCCATCGATTCTTTTACAGATAGATATCGACATGACATTAACAGTTGCCCCTGAATCTACCAAGCAATTATGTAGATTGTAGTTAAAGATTTCAAAAGTAAGGAGGAAAGCTGGATGCTTGTGCTTTGACTTATCTCCACTGCTGTTCTCTCCAATCTCTTCTTCTTCTTCTGGTTGGTTATTCGTGGGTGTCTTTTCATCTGATGTTTCAAGGGCTCTCAAAAGCCTTTCTTTTTGCTGTGGCACTTTGTACATCTCAAATAGTGGAACATTCGCCTTTATCTTCTTTAAATCCTCCACAATGTCATAATCCATCTGCTGTTCCGTGGGATGAGGCCTATCAGCATTCTCCTTACCTTCATTTGGCTTGGCCGTTGTATCATTCTTTCTAGGACTTTGGCTGGTAATAGTGAATTCTGGAATTGTATCAGCCAAATATTTGTCTTGAAATATCTTCTTAACATTTCTCTGCAGCCTCTTAATCTTTGGAAGTATAAGACTGTCTTCCTTAACTGTCCCTTGGCTCCTTGTGGCTACATTGGTTTCCATAACATCTTTACACCCCTGAGTCTTTTCTTCTTCAGCATCAAATAGTGAGACAGAATTCCATAAAGCCATGGTTTCCTCTTCATGTTCTTTAGTAGACGTGGAAGAATAATTTTCCTTTCTTTCCTCATTTTCCTCTTCTGTCAATTTAGAATCTAACAACTGATTCATGACCAACATCATTGAGTTTATCCACTGTGGACAATTCTTCTCAGAATGTGGCTGTTGGTGGAATGTGCAAAAATTATCCAAGCCTACCTCTATTAAGTTCATAGATGCAGTCTTATGAGGAGGAGGTTGAGACTGGTGGTTATCCTCTCTTTTCTTATAATATGGCTTATAAAACTTTTGTGCTTCCTTTTCTTTCTCCATATCTATGATTATATTGGAAAGCTTCTGCATCATTTTGGCCATATTCTCCAAATTTGGAGACTTTTCTTCCTTAGGCTTGGTAAACAATAAGGTTTTTCTTCCTGTACCTTTCTCTCCAGACTGTTTTGGATAGTCTTCAATGCTCTCTCTTTCAGTGTCCACCACTTCTGCCTCTTCATAGGTTTCTGTAAGAGTAGGCTTGGCCCTACCTTTGGAAAACATGGCCAAATCAAGTCCTAAAGCTGAAGTATAGTATTTAATAAGAACTTTGTCTGAAGGCTTGTCTGTTTCAGAGAAGTTCTTTAGATATGCTGCAAACCTTTGCATGAAACTGTGCACTTTTTCTTTTCTGTATTTCTTCAACATGCACAACCCTTTCATGAGAGCTGCATGAGTTTTTTGAGTTGCATACTTACTTCTGAACATTCTTTCGAAGGTATCCCAATCGGGGATAGAGTTAGCAGGCAATCCAAAGTACCATGATGCTGCAACTCCTTTGAGGGTATGCGGGAACAGTCTGCATACCACGTCTTCATGTTCCCCGGCCCTTAATCCCTCAATTGCCAAGTAAAAGCTTTGTAGGTGATCATCTACTAGTATTTTCTCATTGGGATCAAACTTGGGCAACATCTTGTCAAAGGCTTGAGGTAGGTCATGTAAGGGAGGTGTAAGGTTTAATGGTGATCTGGCTCTCCATGTGGGTGGTGGATTAGGTGGGTTAGGCGGTTGATTAGCATTAACTCCTGCCATGAGTCTGGGTGGGGAATGAGGAGGTGAGCCAACTGGAGTATGAGCAGGAGAACTGTGGGGGGTCTCTGGGCCTTCTTGGTTCAAAGGTAGCACCACTTCCTATAAGGCTATTTCTACCAGCTCTTCCCAATATCCAACTAGCACTGAGCCTTTTTCTTCATGACGATATTTCTTTTTATACTCTCTTCTGGGAAATTCAGGGATGATTGGCAATCCTCCAATATTCTTTATGTATGCCTTGGTATGCCTTCTTAGATCATTAAAAATTTCATTACCAACGGAATATATATGTTCTCCTTCTTCCGGAATTGGATTATGAAATCCACTGCTTTCAGGATTGTTACCGGTGGAAAATTCTCGGGAAAACGGGTTTCCTCGGCCATCCATGCACTGGAGGCCCTCCTTCTAGCACCAAAACTGTTGAGGCCTAGAAATTTGCATGCAGCAACAGTAAAGGATTCTCCCCAATCAACGTTCCCAACTATCCCACTGACTGTTTGGTATAGGGAATCCGTCCGGTTTGCGGTCCGGCTCCGGTTTGCGGTCCGGCTACCGTAGGTCAAGGTACAAAACAACAACTTTACCGGTTGCAGCCCCGTCCACCGAGTTTTTTGTATTTTGACTAAATTATGAAATGCAAGCGCCTAATTAATAATGCACGGTGATAAATTGCAAGGGGCTGTCACAAAGTGATGCGCAGGTTCTTACCTCTCGTCTTAAGGCACGCAAGCATTTAAATCACATACAGCAAATAAATAAACTAACTACCTAAATCTATCCCTAGGGAGCAAGGTTATCATTTGTTAGTGAGTAATACATTCTGTACATGCATTATGAACAGTTACAGACAGCTGATACTTCATTCAAAACACATGAACAATTACAGATATTTAAACAACCAAGTAGCTGATTATTTTACGAACAACATTTATTACTCGCAGTGGAAGAAATACCAAAGATACTGAAGAACATTTAACAAGAACATAGGTTCAGGAAATTAAATACTCTCACAGTAAATGAAACATAGCTGAAAATGAAATAGTTCCTCTTCAACATTATTCATTGAGTCGCATTGATACATTCCACATTTCACTCTCTCCAGCAGGAAAAATTGCAGTTTCCTTTTCAAAACGAAGTAGTTCCTCTTACAAGTAAACATTTACAAAATTTTCCAGGGAAAAAGCCCTCTCCAATTCCTACTTTCAAATATTTAAACTATAATTACAGAGCGTTTCGTTTTCCACAGATGCATGATCTTTTTTTTCTCAAACGCTTCACATTCCTTGTCTGTATGTAATCATGGACCACTTGGTAACTGATGACTTGTTGGGCTCGCACCGTTATAGCTCTGGATTTTGTCTTCTACTCCCCTGGTTCTCCTGGCGATCCCTCTGGTTTCAGTTATATTCTTGCCAAACGGTCCATCTTTCTCAGCACCACGGTAGAGTACTTGATCTCCTTAAAACCTCCTACCATCAATCAACCAGCATCATTCAAAACAACAAATATTATCAATTAAATGACTATTCCACAAGGAAATGGCAAGGTGCACCATCTACAGGCCTGACAAACCTAGCCTACGACAGTCAACAGGAAACACACTGGCGGGAAAACTTAAAATCGGCAATCAGAAGGAAATAACATCGGAGGCCAAGGGGCTTTCCCAGCCGCAATGGCGGAAGAAACCCAAATCACGGACAAGCGACACGTGCGTGAGAGAGGCTTTAATCAGAAGTCGGAAGGATTTGAACTTCGGAAGCCAAAAGACTTGGAGAGTCGCAACGGAAGAAAAGAGAAAAATAAAGCCATGCATTGCAAGTCGGACGTCGGACGGATTTGCGTTTCGGAAGACAAAAGGCTTTTTCATCCACAACGGCGAACGAGAAATGACTTCATGCACGCGACTAAAACAGGTTAAAATGCATCGGCCATCAGAGTTTTCACACTTCGGAAGCTAAATTGATTTAGGAGCCGCAACGGTAGACGGAAAACGGTTCGAACTTCTGATCAAAACAATAAAAAAACTAAGTGTTTCAGTCAACTTCAAACATCCAACAATGGCGACCTTAGTAGAGACAACTAGTTTGATCAATAAACAAAAGAATGTTAACAGCTAGGGCTCACCATAAACTTCAGCGCAATCAAAAACCAGACCTTGGTCAAGAGTTAAGCTTTGTAGTCATTTAAAGATTGAAACACATGCCAACAACTCAAAGGATTCAAAGATTAAAGCAAAATCATGAGGAGGGGTCCCAAATTTAAGAAATTTGGGGAGAAAAGTTGCAGCTGCAACAGTAGGTTTAGTGATGAGATGTCATAGGAAAGATCACTTTCACAAAGGGCACATTTATTAGATGGTTATGTTTGAAGAATTGGTTTTATCTTGCTCATTGCATTAACATGTTGCGATTATGGTGATTAAACTTTTGATAAAATAACTCTTAACTCTCATTGTGTCCAAAAGAACTAGCCACGATTTATTGTTTAAGTAAATAACGTGAAAGAAAATTTACCACATCTTCTCACATACTACCTTGAGGAAATTGGGGACTGCTACAAAAACCCTAGAAAATTGGATGTAAACTACATGCTTGGTTCTGCTGTGGAGGATGGAAGTAAATTGTTATACGATTGTTTTTACAACGCGTATAGTTAGACATTATTAAATTTGATTGGACATGCTTCATTGAAATGCCTTGTAAAAATTTGACACTAACATGCTTGACTTATTTTGTAGTAATAGCGAAACGAAAAAAAATATTACCCCCTTTTGCACCCATAATGGCCTTGGGGCCTAAGACGTATGTTACATGACTAATTAGTTTGGAATGACTAAGGGGGTACCTGAATCCATATGTTGCATTAAAATTTATGAAATTGTATTTAGGGGTATCTGAGTCCATCTGCAGCGTTAAAATTTATGAAATTCTAAAATGAAATACAATTTCATAAATTTTAACAGTGAATATAGATTTAGAGGCCCATCTAAATCCATTTGCAACATTAAAATTTATGAAATTGCCAAAATATTTACTATCAAAATTGTAATTTATATCTATCGTCAAATTTCGTCAGATTATCCATTGTCTTACTACTACTATATTCAACTAAATAACTATTAGTGGGTGGCGGGTTATGGGAATACTACAATAAATGTGGCATGCTTACAACATTCAAATTGAAATCATTGGGATAAAGATTCAGAGTCATGAGTAGGGGGCGATATGGGAATGTTATTATAATGTACCTAGTTGCATGTGTTCAATTTCTAGACCATGAGGTACTTCATATTCTAAAAAAACACACTATATTTTTCTCTAAAATAAAAACTTATAAACTCTTGGCATTATATTCCTCGGTAGGTTGATTTCTTTTGTAATTATGATAATTTTTTAATCCTTGTGATTATTTAGTGGTCGGGGCCTTTAGACATTGGTAAGGTGAGTTAAGCTATTGGGAAACATCCCAATATCCCAAAACCTTACACTGTCGATTTCCTAATGACTTTATAACACTCCAAATTTCCAACATTCTAGTGAAGTTTCCTCATCAGGGAAACTACCCAATACCATGAAATATTGCATTTGCATTCACATAACTACCTTATTAAACCTTACCCTCCACTCACTTGAATGCTTGATAAACCTTACTGACAAACAGGGTTGTAGAGCACCTCCGAACTATCGGTGCAATAGCCATATTAGAAAGAAATCCTTAAAAGTTTAGGAATTTTACATTTTTGCTCATCATATAAATTAGTTAATTTATTTTTCAACATTTTTATTAAAAAATATTTAGAAAATTTTAATTTTATTTAATTTTATGAAAAAAATTCATTATTTAACTTTTGGAATTGTGGGTGAATTAAGTTTTTAATTTTCCTTTTTTTTTAGGTCAATAGGTGAATTAAAGTTTTTTTTGTTTTTTTTCCTCTTATTTTTTCTTAACCTAAATAGACTTAGTGTTATTGGACTTTAACCCTCCGCATTGTTGAAATAATACGTACATTAAATTTGCACAAATTCAGTGGGATACTAGTGGGCTATGCAAGCATACGCGTTGAAAAAATGATAGAATGTCTTCCAACAACACAGTTTGGAGTAGATTACTAAGAGGAGAAGGGTAGTTTCTCACATAGTTCTAGATGAAAGTGCATTGTAATTGAATATGAAATCCAACATACTGGTAAAACCCTTAAACTCATCAGTGAATTATTCATATGGAGATGTGGGAGGCTTCGATTACACTATTCTTGATGATGAATTAGCTGGTTGATATTCCACATTCAAAGGTCCTCCTGTAAAACCCTAAATTGTGAAGTCCATCAAACCCCAAATTAGTGATAAAAAGGAAAAAATGACATAGATAATGATAGAAGGACAAATAATGATCTAGAGAAGGATACAATTTTGTTTGGGCGCATGAGAGAAAATGAAGGAATTGGAAGGAAATATAGGGTTCTAGTTGATAAAGAAGAGGAAAAATTTTTAGGGAAAGAACTTGCTATGAGATTGGCGGCATTGAAAACCCCTTCAAATGTCAAAAATGTTATAGTTAATGAGGTGTCCCAAGTCTAAGAAAAAATAAATTTCTTGCTGAGCTTCATTGGGAAAAAATATTCAAGCAGGATTGAACAAGATTTCTGTACATTTGCTGAGGTTTTGAAAATATTTCTTATCTAGAGGTAGAATTCTTCATCTTATATCAATATCTTTCTTTGTGGCAGTGTTTTCTTCTTATGCAGTGACCGTGGTATTGAGCATAAAAGTGGGGAGGTTGTAGTTAGAGAAGAGGATTCTGGTGGAATCCTTGGCAGGAAACCTTTGAAAATCCCTTCTAAACATATTGTAAATCATCACGGAAATGATTTTATTGACACAGAGATTGTTGTTTCAGTTATCCTCAATATTCCTTCCATGGGTATAAAAATAAGAAGCAAATAATTGAATGCATCATATGAATACGAGTCTACTCGTGGCAAGAGGCAATTGAAGAAGCAGACATTTGAAGTGGTAGGTAAAATCTCTTGTTTTTGGGAGGGTCGAAGATGCTTTTTTAAAGCTTCCATTTGTTTAGTCTTATAATGAATTCAATAAACCTCAATGTATCCTCAACACTTGGAGAGATAATGTTTCTTCATCTCAAAACATGACCACACTACAAATGTTCTGAAATTATGAACTAAACAAATTGTTTTGTTGAGAAACCTCCTATAGAAGGGAAGGAGAGATCTAGGGGGAAAGAAAGCATGTCATATCCTACCAATGAAGATCTTTGTTATGCATTAGAGAATTTCTTAATGAGGTGGACTAAAAAATATGAATTTAGAAGAACGTTGGTAAGCTTCCTTTTTTTCTTATTCACTTATAAAGTTATATTTTTACAATTTTTCTCATGCCACAAGCATATATATTAGGGAAAGGAAGCATCATATGAATTTTTATATTTATCATGGCATTTGATATTGTGCAGGTAAGTCTCTCTAACATTGTCAACTGTTTGGGTATGATTAAGATCATGTTTTCATTGTCTTATGTCATTTCAGTCTAGCTATTTCTTAAAAATTATGATTTTAAGTAAAGCTGAAATTGTTTTCATAACCCATGAATTGTAAGGGATTTATTTAATTAGGATTTTAGAGATAGGAAATCTCACATTAAATCTCTAATCCAAGAAGAGTTGACAATAATTGTAGAATAAGATGACAAGGAAGATGAAAAAGAAAATCAAGATGAAGGGATGTAGGATGGTCATTTCAAATCACAGAGATTGATGAAAGGGATTTTTGGTTTCCTAACATTTTAGTTCTTGGCATGCTATTGATGCCTGACACATTGCAAGGCCTATGGAATAGGTTTTTCACATTTTAATGCATTTGTCTCTTTTGGTAATTGATCGGAAGTTTTAGTGAATGAAAACATGAATAACATAGTTGTGGGTGTGAGCATTCGTGTTTTTAAAAGATCATGCATGTATTGTAAATTGGTATTGGGTGGTTTTCATGTTAGATATACAGTTATGTATCTCATAATACACAAAAATATGGCTTGTTTTTTTTCNTTTTAAAAGATCATGCATGTATTGTAAATTGGTATTGGGTGGTTTTCATGTTAGATATACAGTTATGTATCTCATAATACACAAAAATATGGCTTGTTTTTTATCTTAGAACATTAAAAAACAACGTTCATGTTAAGTAGTGAATGTGCATTTCATTCCATAATTTTAGAGTTGATTTATTTTTCTTTTATTTTTTAGCTTAGAAGTTAGAACATCATAAAAATAAGTTAGGTTGTTCCACATGTGATATGAGAACATGGCTAATATTATGTAGGTTTCGTAATGCTTTTATATTTTAGGTCTTAGTGGCCTTTTTCTACTATTTGTAATACTTTTCAAGTTGAAAATTTTCCTTCGGAGTATTAAGATGTAAGTGGTTTAATCCTCAAATACACACATGGAAGCCTTTTGTGGATCTATGCTTATATTCAAATAATATTTGGTTTGGATCTCATATTTGGGGTAGGTATTTAATGTTTAGTCTAACTATTATTTTAGATTTCATCCTTAATATCTATATGATTAACTTGTACATTGTTTTTTTCGAACCCAGCACTGTTGTGAAGAGGAAGAACCTCTATCAGGACATACTTAGATCTATGATTATAGTCACTGTCAAGTCATTTATGATTTGGATCTTATGTTTGGGATGATAGCCAATATTTAGGTTAAACATCATTTGGACTTCATCCTTGAGTTCTATACTTTCAGATTTTTACTGTCTTTTTTGCACCAAGTAATGTAATAAAAATGATGCACTGTTGGAGATCCATCCTTGGATCTACCATTATATTCAAGTCATATGTGGTTTGGATCTCATGTGTGAAGGGTGTTCATATGGAAACAAATTGCACCCCTTGGAACCTCTTGTAAACTGGTATTCTATTTAAGCTTATATGCCTAATTACTACCATTTTTATACATGATATACCTTCTATTCCCTTATTCATATGTCCTATATTCATCGAGTAATCTCTGTAATCAAGTGAAAGAACGAGGCATATAGGATTAGTATTACCATTGAATTAATCGCATATGTTATCTTATCCACTACTTTAGAACAAGTGTATTAATACCCATGGAAGTACTAGTACCATATATGCTTGATTTCCTCTATAAGGTGTTTTATGCTTACCTTTGAGCCTATAAATTAGGGGGAATAAGGTAAGATAAACAATGCTATTATAAGGTAATGACAATCAAATAAAACAAAAGAATCATATTATGTATCCATATAAGGAAGAAGCTTTACTTGTATCAATAACTTTACCATAGTTATGCTTAGTTTTAATCTTTGTATTAATAAATAGAGTAATAGACCTAATAGCTAATCCCGGATCATGAGCTTATACTAGTAAGTAGTAATAAAACACACTAGTTAATCCAATAGATATGCTTGAATTCAATACTCAGGATAATTATTGTCTGAATTTTATCCTTGATATATACACTATTAGCTTTTTATTTCATTGGTTTTGTGCCAAGAAGTGTCATGGGAAACTTCGCTCTGCACCAACTAGTAATTTCTGAGGTGATGAATGCAATGCAAGGAAGATATTTCAAGATTCAATCAGGCATATTTCTTGCTTGTTGGGTCGAGTAAAATAAAGAGAGGGTGAGTTCTCTTCTTGGGCAGTGTATCATCTATCTCCCTTCACATATTGTGTTGGATTCCATGTTATTAGCTGGGAACTAAACTCTTTATGGAGTGCATAGTATATTCATTGGTGGGGTTCATCTACTTTCTATTAGGAAGATTCACTTTGTGGAAGGGTTATGACTAGGAAAGAGGGGATAAATACTATCATGTGGGAATTAGGTATACACCTTTAAGCAACTGGATACCTATTGAGGAGGTCCTGGGGTATCTAGGTACTATCTCTCTAATTTTTGGGCAACATGCGATACAAATAAACACTCATTCCTTCTCTCGGCAGCGTACCTACATATATGGGAAAGAAAAGGAAGCATGGGATCTTATCCCTTATTGGAAGAATCATACTCCTCCACTATACGAGATAAATATATATCTAGGAATGTATATTGTGTCATATTCATAAAACACCATCTACATATACAACTCTTCTTAGTCGTACTTTTTATTAGTTTCACTTGGATTTACTTTGAACTTTTATCTCTATCAAATGGCAGTATGATTCCTTTGAAAGTAGGTTGAATGAACTCTAGAGGTTGAATTCCAAATAAATGATTTGTTTTTCTTGACTATGAAATATTTGAAATTGAGAGTGGAACTTGAAAAAGAATTTCTAACTAGTGTCTAGTGGTGGGAGGTGTCCCTATAGAAAACAATAATAATGACAATGAGAATGAGATACAAGAGAAAGTGACTACTAATAATCCACTAGAAATTAAATATTTAACAACCAATGAATAGAGAACTAGTATAAAGTCCTAACTAATTCAACCACATGTTACCGAGAGATTGTCTCCATCATAATGGATGAAAAGTGACAAGTTGAAGCTGATATCCTTGCTAGAAAATGGTGGTAAATGAAAGCGAATATCTTTTCCACTTTTCCGATGAGTGCTTCCAAAACTGACAAACTAACCCTTTCTCTATATTAAAAAAATTAATATAAAGGAAATGCCAAACTCTCAAGGTAGTTCGATCTCTCCTTCATGGGAAAAAGGATTAAAACATTGAATACATAGAAATATGTTTTATTTTTATTTATAAGAGGATTTCCTTTACTTTTTCCAATTCAATCCACCTTTTTCCAATTTAAACCACCTTGCAAAAGCTTTAATTATGCTTTCCAACCTTTCCCATTCTACCCACAACTCTGCTCACAATTTTTTGTTTATTGAGTTGTTGTATTATATAACCTTTTTTGGATTTTATTTTCTATCTTTGGAGGCATTTTATTGGTTATTGATGCTATTTAGAAAGACAAGTCCTTTCCTCTATTTTCAACTTCTTCTCTTATGGCAATGGAAAAGTTGCAACTCACATTCCCTTCAATAGGCTTGCACTCAAATTTTGTTTGCATTGTCATCTTGTTAGTTGGAAAATTGAGTGTGAGAAGGATATTCTCAAATTTAAGGTATTCATTATTAGGGGTTGTTATTTTTTTACATATAATCAAGCATTATGATCTTAGGATCTTTTCACTGAGAGAATAACAAGCACAGCAATAAAACATAAGCACATCACAAGAGACAAGAAACACAAAGAGTTTTTGATCGGGCAAACCATAAATGGATAAAACCTCACAACTTCCTCAAAGATAGAATCACCACAAGATGTAAGACCCCAAAACAGTAAGATGCACTCCCGACAGCAGTAGTCTTCTTCTTCTGTCTAGTCCCAGTATTTCCTTCCTCACTAATGTGCCACACTTGAGTGAGTGAGTGATGTGTAGTACAAGTGATAAATAGAGAGACTCTCACTATCTATTTATATTCTTCCGTTCACTTGAAGTGCACTTAATTATGTCGGCCCAACCAACAATTACTTACTCGAGCCTACACCTTAATTAGTGTATAATAAATCAAGTGCCCTGAAACTATGGGGACTTACACAATGACTTGAGAAGACTTATTTACATTATTAATCCTCCCGATCGGAACATCGGGCCATGACAACATGACTCAAACACATAATAGAAACATACCGGAATAAACATCGGGTTACAATACATAGGAATACATTCCGAAGTTACATATACATCAACACTCCCTCTTAACTAGGAAGGTATTCTTTTGACACAATTTTCAGCACTGGTCTTCTTCTCTATATCACTGGATCATATTCGTCTTCAAGTCATCTTCATCTTCGGATCTGGATCATCTCTTGATCTAGATCATCATAGAACATCATCAATGGATCTGGATCATCACTTGATCTAGATCTCGATCTGGATCATCTCTCGATCTGGATCATCACTGCTGGATCTGGATCATTACTCAATCTGGATCTCTTAGAGTCATCATAATTGGATCTGGATCATAGCTCGATTTGGATCTCCTCTAGTCATCATCATGTGTGTACTATCTCATCATAGGAAGTTCTACAGATCCAACACTTTTTCATGCTGGTTGTAGGCCTAGCCACCAGGTAGGTATTTTCCCAGCACTTACATCTGACCTGCTCTTCAGAAAGGCACGCCCATCACTCACATCTGATCATGTAGTAAAATACAATCACATCAGAAAGGCCCAGCACTCACATTCACCAACATGATAGGACATCACATCACTAACATATGGGAAATGGCTCTGCACTTATATCTGACCTACTCATCAGAATGGCACATTCATCCAGGAGGAAACACATCCTACCACAGTGATGAATGACTCTCACCCAGGCCGGAACCCTTACTACCATAGTGATGAAATATTTCCACACATTCACCCAGGTTGGAACACATCCTACCACAATGATGAACAACTCTCACCCAGGCCGAAACCCTTCCTACCATAGTGATGAAAGATTTGTGCACTCACATCTGACCTGGTAGGAACTGAATCCTACACCCTTTTCAAAATGGCCCCCAGTCCTTGACTGAGCTACCTGGTAACGGACCAGGAGCCTCCACTCTCCCTGAGAGTGGCAGTTTCCCTTACATATCTCCTACTCAACAGAATGGCCAGCACTCACATCTGCCATGGAAGGAACTTAATCCTTTGGACATGAACAGAATGGCTCAGCCATTACATCTGACTTGCTTGTCAGAATGGCTCTCTCAGTCCCTGACTGAGTGTTCCTAGTAACTGACCAGGTGCCTCCATTCCCAGAATGGCAGTTAGCACTCATATCTGACATGGAAGGAACCAAATCCTCTCACCATGACAGAATGGCCCAGCCCTTACATCTGACCATGGAAGGAACCAATCCTCTCACCATGTCAGAATGGCTATGGGTCTCATCACTTTCTCTTGGAAGGAACCTCGATCTGGAGAACACCAAGTCTCTCTCTAAAGTACTTGAACTTCAGCCTAGCCAATGGCTTCGTCAATACATCAGCTATCTATTCCTCCATCGCAACATACTGGAGCTTCATTGCTCCTCTCTGCACCATATCCCTGATATAGTGATACTTGATCTCGATATGCTTCAACTTGTAATGGAACACTGGATTCTATGACAACTTCACGCAACTCTGGTTGTCACAATGTATACAAGTAGCATCCAACTGGAGATCAAATATATCAAACAGTAGCTTCCGCAGCCATACTGCCTCACAACTAGCTGAACAAGCTGCGACATACTCTGCTTCAGCTGTACTCAGTGCCACACAGGATTGCTTCCTGCTAAACCAAGAGATCACACCTGACCCCATACTGAAGCAACACCCTGAAGTACTCTTCCTGTCGATGGCACTGCCTGCCCAATCTGAATCAACATAACCCTCTAGGTTAATCTTTTGATTCGCATCGTACTTGAGTCCATAATCAACTGTACCCTTCAGGTACCTCAGAATATGCTTTGCAGCTGTCAATTGAACACTCCTTGGATTTGTTAAGTACTGGCTCAAGGTATTCACAGCAAAGCAAATGTATGGTCTCGTGTTCGTCAGGTACATCAATGACCCAATCATCTGACGATACATGGTAGCATCAACCATCTCTGATGAAGCATCACTTAACAGCTTCATGTTCGATGCCATAGGTGTGGCCATAGTCTTGCAGTCCATCATCCCAAACCTCTTCAGGATCTCTATTGCATACTTCCCTTGTCCAAGGAAGATTCCATCGACACTCTGCCACACCTCCATACCTATAACAATAGTGCATCGACACATAACAGGAGCATCACTATTATTCCGTCTTCAACCTTGAAGCAATGGTTGGAATCCACTTTACTCTCAGTAAAGCCTAGAGTCATCAGTAATCTGCCCATCCTGTCGTATCATGTCGAACCTCAATATATTCTGTAGTCACTCCCTCTAAAGAGAAGCATCATACTCCCTCTGTCTTCCATACTTTATGCACTGAAAACATTATGTATCGGAGTGACAAGTAGCTTCCTATGCTACTAGTATTCTATGTATCCATCTAGTGTATAGACTCTTACTGGATGCAAATGTCTCTTCGTAGTCTAGGCCTTCTTTTTGTGAGAAGCCTCGTGCTACGAATCTTTGCTTTGTATCCCACGACGT
>LPNX010533890.1:58112-80301 GCA_001517045.1 Pseudotsuga menziesii | reverse complement strand
ACATGCATATTAGTAGTATACTTCCATTAATGCAAACATCCTATCATGCATGATACATCAACTGAATATAAACAAATGCATAACAAAACAATATCATGAAATAACAATTGAATACTTATCTTTATTTGTTTCGTGGGTAGATTGCTTCTTGAGCCTTCAGCTTCATCGTCTTCTTCATTCATGGTAGCATCGTTTCTTATCCAAATGATAAGGAGGATAAGAAGTTCTTCAAGAGTTGAGTTCTTCATATTACTCATTTCTTGAGGTATCTTCTTTGAGAGCTTGATCTTCATTTGCTTCCATCTTCTCTTCTCTTCTTATGAGTCGAGCTTCTTCTTCTTCTTAGAGTTTTCTGAAAGTAATCACTTCCTTTTGGAACACATTCCTTAAATGAATGAATTCCACAATCCTGGGCGGCCATTCAAGGTGATCATCACCACTTCTGCATTCTTCACTTCTACTTCAAGTTGTTCTTGATTTTAGAGACTCTTATGACTACATGGTCTCTGCATTCTAGATCTTCACATTATTCAACTGGTTTCTTTAGGTCATATTCTGATTTTTGTTCTTCCCTTCAAATAGCTTGAAATTTTGGAAGACCTTCAACAACTTTGCTTGTAATAGGTAGTGATCTGTAATGCACATGTGCAAGCCTTGTATGCCAAAGCTCATTTGGCTCTACTGTGTCATGGATCAATGCTTGTTCTGGATGGTCCTTCAATTTGTACAAGCCTCCTTCCTGTTCTCCAATCACTACCGCATCATCGATAGTCTTTCCTTTTGGCCACATGATGGCTTGACCATCTATGAATGAAACCCGCATTCCTTTTGCATCAATGCTAAAATGGAGAGAAGGTTCTTCTTGAGTCCTGAAACAAACAATACTTCTTTCATTGCTAGAGACTTACGAGAGTCTAGCTTGTATGAAGATTCCCCACTACCTTTTATTGGATATTGGTAGTCATCTCCTAGTTTCACCTTGTGAGGTGATTCATGTTCTGACAGTCTTACAAAGGATTCCTTTAATCCCGTCATATGTTTGGAAGCCCCACTGTCTATAAGCCAATCATCACTTCCATGAGTAATGTTACCTATGAGAGATGATATCATAACATATTCATCCTCGCTTGAAGAATATTCACTTTCATATCTGGATCTCTTTCTGGATGGTTCATCATCCTCTACAGCATAAGCATGATGTCTTCTTTGGCCTTGACCAAGTTCTTCTTGTGAAAGGCTTCTAACCTCGTCTCCCTCTGAAACTGGAACCTCTATACTCATGTAGGTGTCCAATCCATTTTCTTCAGAGAGATCATATACTTCTAGTCTTGGAAGTTGTCAAATTCACCAAGCTTATCATCAATCTGATGTGATAGATCACTTTGAAATGAGAACCTCAAATGAAAATAGCAAAGGATTAGATCTTACCGATTTGAGGTGTCCATTCTCGTTCCAGAGCTCGCTGATCTAGGGTTTGTCATAGAAAACCTAATTTTCCAAACTTGGAATCTTACAGATATAATTGGATAGACAGATAGATCTCTTCAAATGGAGTTTTCCAGTGTACTCCTTTTCTGAAAACAATGGAGGGAAGCTCCCGGAACAGGAAGCCCTAATTTTCCAATTTCTTCTGCAGAAATTCCTGTTACTGTGTCTGTAATATCTCTGAAATTTATGCTCCTCTGTCTATAAAATTTCATACTGAGGTAACCTCACATGTTCCTGATCCAACACCGTAGGTTTCATCAGAATTGGTTTCACCATTTGGTACTTATGAGCCTTTTCCCAAGGTGACCTGTTACAAGATTGTTCAGAACATAGAAGTTGTACGGCATGCCACATGTCACTGGCTCATCCTCTGAGTCTGATCTTCGGACCACCAAAATTATGTTCCGTTCCCTTTCTTGAACATCTTCAGAAATTCCATTTGGACCTCTGTAGCCCAAGATATTGCAGTTCTCCTCAGGTGTCCTGTATAAGGATGAATTCTAGAAGAGGTTGGAACCCTAACTTGGAGGGATCATATCTCCCAGACGATAGCGAATCTGACTCTTATTTTTGGACACAGTGTTCATCAGGATTTTATATTCATCCCTTGAAAGTTTCAGCTTTTGATAATTAGACAAACTTGGAATATAGCGACTGTACCAAAACTTAGCAGTTTTAGTATTAGGGTTTTTTCTAGCTTAGGGTCAAACTAGGGTTTGACTTTCCTGGAGTTTCACCCAACCAAATTTCTTGATCCAGGTCTCTAAAATTCAGTTTTGATGAGGAGAAAAATCCTATGTTGGTCTCACTCAAATTCCTCTTCTGTAGAAAGCCCTAATTTCCACATCGAAACTTAAAATGCTTGAAATCGAATTCCGCTTCGACAGAAAGATGCGCCCTAAGGAGGAGAGTTGTTCCACCTTACTTTTGCTGAAAATCTGTGGAGGAAGGTCCACAAACTATGAATCCCTAGCTCTCGCAACTGCACAGTGTCTTCTTCTTAGGTTAGCTCTGATACCATGTTATTTTTTCATCATATAAGTAAGCATTATGATCTTAGGATCTTTTCATTGAGAGAATAACAAGCACAACAATAAAACATAAGCACATCACAATAGACAAGAGACACAAAGAGTTTTTGATCGAGGAAACCATAAATGGAGAAAACCCCACAACTTCCTCAAAGATAGAATCACCACAAGATGTAAGACCCAAAAACAGTAAGATGCACTACTGACAGCAGTAGTCTTCTTCTTCTGTCTAGTCCCAGTATTTCTTTCCTCACTAATGCACCACACTTGAGTGAGTGAGTGATGTGTAGTACAAGTGATAAATAGAGAGACTCTCACTCTCTATTTATATTCTTCCATTCACTTGAAGTGCACTTAATTATGTTGGCCCAACCAACAATTACTTACTCGATCCTACACCTTAATTAGTGTATAATAACTCAAGTGTCCTGAAACTGTGGGGACTTACACAATGACTTGAAAAGACTTGTTTACATTATTAATCCTCCCGATCGGAACATCAGGGCATGACAACATGACTCAAATACATAATAGAAACATCCCGGAATAAACATCGGGTTACAATACATAGGAATACATTCTGAAGTTACATATACATCAACAGGGGTATCTCATATCCATCATATTAAACAACAAGTTTACGAATGAAAAAAAAAACCTAACTAGTATGTAACTTAGGCCCTGTTAAACTTCAAAACATCAACCAAATTTTCCACCTGATGACTTTAACGTGCCCCATAGTAAATTCACTAAGGATGAAATATACAACAACGTAATCCATCTTTCTGCATTCATGGATGATATTCTCTACTTGGTATTGAGTGGAAAGGGGTTTGAAGGCCTTTTATTTCAAGAAAGTACACTATCAACCCTTTTCACAATATAGATTTTACTACACTGATTTAATTTCCAGTTCTAATTTATCAAAATTGATTTTGAGAAAGAATACAACCAACTAGAACAACCATTCATTTTGGCAATGCTTTAAGGCTTGGTGTTTGGCCTATATTTTCTTAACATCTTTGAAACCCTATTTACAAATGCCTCACCCTCAGTATTTCTATCAACATATGCTCATTTGGACTATTTTTTCCTAAAATTTAGGTGCTTCTTTATTTACTTAAGTATATTCTATCATGAAATTGCTTGTTCTCCCACATGTACAATATATATTACTATTGTGCTTTGTAACATCTAATAGATGTTTTTGAGATTTTCCATCTGATATGTCCTCTCTGCATTAAATGGTACCTTCTCTTTGGTTTTCAAGAGTAGGTTCAATTTTTTATTCATCAACAAAGTTTACAAAACCCCTTCCTTCTTTCTTGGTGTTTTCTCCCAACTTCCCTTTTTGCGTCTTTATTAACATATTGAAGGTAGGGTAGACCAACTAGTGTTGCATAATTTTGAGGACCTAGTTGCTCATTTGGAAGCCAACAACAAATCTTGTAGATAATGGATTCTCACACAGACCTAGATCAGATTGTAGTACACATGCTTATGTGGGCTATTGTGTCAATATTCAGCAGATGGTGTGGCGTTTTGGTCCCTTCTATTATCCATTGGTTGGCTCCATGTTTCTTTTGGTTTTAGATCTGTTTTGCAGAGTAGATTGTCGGTTCTAGTTCTTGCGATGATATGCTCACACTTATCAGCACCCATTCTGTGGCTTGAATGGTAAACCTTTGTTGCAGATCCAGTTTTATCTTGGATTGTGGCAGTCATATTGGCACTGAGATCTCCCTCTTGTACAATCTAATGCATCCTTGCTCCATGCATTGATGGATTGTTGCATCTATCTATTTATTCTGAGCACATTTTTTGTTGTAGACTTTATTGACTACCTCTCCATGGTTTCTTTCTCTGCTCAGCTTTTTATGTGTTGTATTAAAAAAAAAGGAATGAGCATTACTGTCAGAGACCAGGTTTTACCAAATCCTAACGCTAATGCTTGAAGTAATGTTTTTTGAAATTTTATATGGTCACGTTGCATACTTTTGTGGTGGTTTTTATTTTTTATTTTTTAAACATTAACCCTTATAATTATGCATTAAAAGGGCTAAAGCAGAACTGTACAGCTAGGTAATAAAAAGGGTAGAAAATATTCTAGGAGTGAGCACCAAATATTCAAATTCTCACAAGGCTTTTAAAAAAGAGATTAAATTTTAAAAGTAAACTAGAGAGATGCTACTAGTATATAGCTAATAGAAGTACCTAATACAAAAATGCTTTTATACACCCATTCCTTTTGTACATTTCTCACCTATATTGGTGCTCCATCCTTGCTCTTTTTGGTTTTAGATTAAATTCATACTTCTTGCTTTTTATAGGAGCCACCATAGTGTTCCTACTTTGTATTGACATCATAGTACCCTACAGTCTAATAGACCTACTCTTGTGGTCATTTGTTTGACATTAATAAATTTATTTTTATTTTTATAAAATTATTTTTGTTAATTTTTATCTACTTGCCAAATTATTTAGAAAACCAAGTTGGGATATAGAGAGAGATAGCTAGTAAGATGCTTATATGCCCTTATTTTTTTAGATTAGTTATTGGAGAATTATCTTTAAATGGGTGTTTATATCCATCATGCTATATTTCTTGGTGTTCTTACTGTTTATTTAGCTTGAGAAACCTTAGCTTGAGAGGCATTATACTTGATAGCCTTCGCACCCAGTTCCTAGAGTTTGTTTTCCTACAAAAGCATCTTGGGTGTTAGGAATCAGTTATGCAACATGCCACTAGGAATCAGAAGATAGGTTAGTTATGTATGTTCCTCATGGTAACAATTATCTTTTAATATATTAAATTATAAATGATGATGCTTTTTGGTTAGAGGTTTTTTTGTTGGTAAAGATAATGCAATGCAGTATTTAGTACAACAGTGTCTGCTAGAGATAATGTTATGTTTCATTGGTTTATAAATAGTAACATTGTTATGACAAAAACTAGATCACATCATAACAAAAGATTTTGAAGAAAGTAACATCTAAATATCTTGTCTTTTCGGATATTGTTGAGATTGAATCTATACTATTATTTTGTCATCTAAAGAAAGCATGCTTAACTTTCCCCGTATTCAAAAAATAAAAAGAAGAAAATAACTTTAATAGTGATTATGTTTGCCTTAATATTTTTGGGGCTTGAAAAGAGTTTGATATTTTGTTTCATTTAGATCAGTCCAAACCATATTAGCTCCAAAGTTATGTTTGATACCTTTAAATTTGCAAATTATAATTAATTATGTTAAATTATTCTAGGGGGAAATTGTCCTTATCGGTTTCAATACCATTTCCTATTGTCAGTGAATTCTAAGAGTGTGCATGTTTGTAAATCCCTACTTTGTTTTTTGATTGGTTACTTGATATCTACATATCACTTGCAAACTGAGTAGGAGATTGCCAAGTCCTATCTGTTATGTGAGGGGAACTACAACTGTAACACTTGTTTGTAGCGAGGAGGTCATCTCAAGGTAGTAAACTATAATTACATGCATGCTACTATAGTTAAGTGAATGTTTCTTTGAATTGTGGAATCTATATTTTACTTATGGACCTCAATAATTCATTTAATTATGTGAAGGAATGTGTGTAATATGTTGTCATGTTTTGAAGTTCATTTTGAATAATCTTAGCTTCCTTTTTATTACTTTAAACAGGAAAATCAACAGAAAATATGGAGATTCCCACGGAAAAAATCTCTTTAGATGAGCGCCTTTACTAGTACTGTCTGATGTTTCTATTTTTCATGACTCAAATGTCCAAGTCTGTTATGGAAACAGGGTCATGATTTCTTAAGATACTGACCATTTTGATAGTGTTATAGATATACTTTATCTGATAAAAGTTTCTCCCTTTTTCAACAGTGACAACTGCAATACCTCTATTGTATATTTTCACAAAAACTATCCAAATTGTTCATATGATCTTTGTATTGGTTGTTGTAGAAAGATTCAAGAAGGTTGTCAGCGTGGGGCTGATTCAGCAGAGTCATCCCAATAGCAGTACACAGAGATATTTTATTCCCAGTTAGAGATTATGAAACAAAAAAATGTAAGAGGAAGCGCAGGTTGGGAATGTTAGTCACAATTTGTCAACAGTCACATTGCACATCGGCTTAAACCATTTCCTGATGTGCCCCATTATTTTCAGCTTTGTCCTGTGTACTCCATTATATATATTCCTATGGGGATATTTTAGAAAAGATAAAGAATCCATTCCCAAAGGGATTACAAATTAAAAATGGAAGCAATCATATAGATTAAGGCTAGACATCAAAAAGAAAATATTTATGAAAGGTCGGTTGGCCATAATTGGCACAGTTATAAAGATTAAGTAGTAGCAACAGATCCGATATTTGGAGGAGGGTCACTATCATTAGCGTTTCGTCCCCATTTTTTAATTTGTGGTTCATCAAATGGTGGGGAAGGATCTTATCCATTGCCATTCTACTGTTCAAGTTCATTCTACATCAAAATGGCCTGGTCAAGCCAATGGAACTTGTCATTCTCAAGTTAAGGAGGTGGTGGCCAACTTTGGTGCTCTTGGCTTCAACATTTATTGTGTACTTTAACCAAGAGTCATGCTGCCAGATTTGTGAGAGTGAGTCAAACCGGGTGGGGATTAAACCTCTAGGGGCCTTGTTTCATCATGCATGGTGCTAAGCTAGAAGAAAGACGATCTGTGATGAAATCTATGTCTATTTTCTTGTTAAGTTTCAATCCTTTTATGTGGTTTTAGTATTCCAAGGTTTTATAGAGTTGTTTCCAAGGGGCTAGTTCACTCTTATACTTTGTCCTTCTTGGTATATGTTGCATGAAATTTCTTCATGGGTTAGATAGTTGATTTCAGTGATGGAGAGTAATACTCATGGATGGTAGAAGGATTCCTCTGATTTTAGAATTTTCATTTCAATATGTGAGTAGGTTGTAAATTGTTGCTAATGTTGGTGTAAATTCTTGCAACTACTAATGATATTACTAATATATGCTACTTTGGTCCTTGCCATTACCAAAGATATTTTTTTCTCTACTTCATACTTGGCTTAGTGTTTGAAAATGTTTGTGGTATTGTTTGTTTTGATGACACGGTAGAAGATGTTACTATTTTTGGTGAAAGGTACTTAGCATTATGGTACAAATTGTGTTTTTTTGTGTTGTAGACAAGGAATAATGCTGTTGCATGGGAACCAAGAGAACCTATGAATTTTACTGCAGTATGTGTTCCTCATTCTAACTGATTTGAATTTTATGAGATTTATATTGTTTGTTTTTTTTATAATTATTTCTTCCTGGTAGTTTTTAAAATTTGTTCAGTACTCAGTGAAAATGTACCTTTTTAGTATCTTGTTCATAGTTCACTTCATTGTATAGGACGATGAATTTTTAATTATCATGAAACTCTAGATAGATCAAAAAGTAATGTTGTCAAATGATATTTTATGTTAGTAAAATAGGCAATCTAATTTTTGAGGAGCAGAACCTAAACATTTTTAATGCTACAATGTAAGTTTCTTGTTTTGTACTAGGATCACCATAGTCTGATTCTTTTTAACTGTATACAAATGAATATTGAAACCGTTATAGCTATGATATGAGGAGAATGAATATTGCAACTTGTGTGCACAAATACCATGTTTATGTTGTGTGAGTCTTCCGAATGATTGTTTCCTTCCTGCAACTTTATGGAATTTATAAGTTTGGCTATTTAAAGATTCTCCTTTGTTTGTAGGATGGATATTGACTATTCTCCATCTGGTCAGGACTTTGTCACTGGATCTTATGATATAACAGTGATTCCATCACACATGACACGCAATATCGCTCCTTTCCTAGAAGCACAACAAAATTAGTTAAGTTTATGCCATGCAGATATTTATGTGAAAATGTATTACAAGTAACTATCTTCTAACATATGTAATAATGTCCTCCACAAGTGACAATATTCCCATATAATGAAGGTCACAGCAGAGAAATATACCATACTAAACGAATGCAAAGGTCATTAAACAAAACATTTTCTCGTTATTTTTGTGTCACTTTTTTTAATCATTAGACATGCCTTCTTTATAGTTTAAATTAGTGAGCTATGCACTGCATTTTGAGGCCATTAGAGAGAAACCCAGAATGTTCCCAACTAATTTGGATTCTAGATACTGAAGTTTTCTAATACTCAACATGTAAGGTTGGTAGCCTTATGCATACTTGGGCTAAAGAAGGACACTCTCTATGAGGATGAAACCTAGTGTGTAGTGCTTTATAAATAGGGCATCTCTTCCCATCATCTAAGAACTCCCTTTAAAGTCCACGACACTGTGTTTGGGATCATAAAGTACCGAGAAATAACTTCTCGGCATTTTGTCTAACATGTGATTGTTGAAATTTGCAGTCCTTTATCCACTCTACTACTATTTCTGTTGAAGGACAAATGTTATTGATCTGACAGTGGATCTGGCTTGATGATGAGAACTGGGGTTTCTAAAACTTGGAACAATCCATTTTCTTGAGAAGGTGGGGCAAATTTTCTCCCACCCTTCTTTTTCAATAACCAGGTGAGAATCTCATTGGGAGAAAGCTGGGGAAGGACCTTCTTATTCCTTGGATGCCTTTCTTTCTACGCTGTAAGTTCTAAGGCCAACCAGCAAGAGATGAACTTGTCCTCCACACTAGGACACCCTTCAACAACTTGGCCTGAATCTACAAAGATAAAAAATAGAGGTATAAATTCAAAATACTCCTTTCTAGAGGAAGCCCACAGGAAACCAAAATGCCAAAGGCACCTATATAAGTGAAAGCTAGATAAGAGGAATTGCCATGGATGTTTAGGTATGAATAATGTTTCCTCCATTGAGATCCCCAACCATTTCCATCCATTATTTATGGTCCTTGGTGTATAATATAACATCAATTGAAGTTTCATGTATGTGTTCAATTTTGTTTCCATATTGTAAGTCCTACAAGCATTTTCTGGAAATGCAATGGCCCATTCCTATTTCCTTTTAATGCTTGGGAAGTTTAAGTATTTGTAGAGTAATTGTAAGGTATATTTTACAGTTAGTAAGTGAAGTCATTATAGGTCTATTGGAGCAAAATAAAACATGAAGTCTTCTGAAAACTTTTTGAAATATTTTTGTCTTTTTAATGCTGACTTTTGGTTTGTTATTTCAATTTCCTATAAAATTTGAAATGTTTGAGTTTAACATTGTTTTCGACTTGTATATGGCTGCATTGGTATAAATAGGCAAGGATTATAATGCTTCATTTTGAAAGTGAATATCAAGCCTAAACACCCGTGACTTTCATTTGCTTAGATTTTGTAGGGTGTTTTGTGTGAAATTTAGAGGTGATGCAACTTATGTTCTGTCAGGAAGGGATGACACCAATATTTGCCTGTGGAAATCTAAAGCATCATAGAATTTAGGAGTGGTAGGAATCTTACCATCACTTTTTGTCAAATTATTGTCTGTTCTAAGTTTGTTTTATGTCTTCTTATTGGAAATCACACATTTTTAGTCTCCCAGGAAAACTCACTATCAGAATTTTTCTTATTTGTTTCAAAAGACTACACTGAAAGGAATTCTTGTTATGGGAATTGGAGACTTTTGAAGGCAGTGTAAAAACTAATTAGAGTAATAGCAAACATACAATCTGAACATTGATCAAGCAGGATGAAGTTGACAATCACAATATATATTGAGCAATTTTGAATATTTTAATAGATCACAGAGGAAGAATTTTTAGAAAATGTTAAATAACATATTTGTTATAGAAATGTTCTGAATGAAAGATACCGAAAAGGAAATAAAGGTTTTTTGAGCATAAAGGAAAAAGGTTCCAAGGGATTGCAAGTAGAGTATCTTATATATCAGTTACATATGGAATTGCTTATTAAGTTCTGCTTAACTTTGCCTTTACTTAATGATTTCTTAAGAAATTGATTAAATGATTAAGTTATAGGAATGCACCAATAAGTTGTAGGCTAAGGGACGAGTGGGTTTAGAGCAAGGAATTTAGTAATAAATAACATAATCACACTTATGGTTTTTTTTGATGAATGGAGAGAAGAAATAGATCCAAACTACATGCACTAGTGAAATGATAAACCTTATAAAATATGGGAAAACATGGATAGACTATTTTTTATTGAAAGAATAAAATTATAAATGTGGAGGTCATACTCAAACCGACATGCTAGTTTTCAAGGACTTTCTTTGAGATTTGCATTAGTTGATCAAGACTATGTTTGTGGCATTGCAAGGGGTTCAAGCTAGGAATCTTTACCATCGTTTTCTTATTCTATGGTGTTAATACTATGTTTATTTCGTGAATCATGTAGGACATGAACAAATGACTCGCTTATTTACCATTTTTGTAGCAATCATCAATAATTGTGACCATAGGAAAAAGAACATCATGCCCTTGATTCAATACAATATTAATACCTTGAGATCTGTCACAACAATCGAACCCTAGAGGAGTGAATGCAGTACAAGTTTTTGTGATGTGAATATTTTAAGTGGAAACACTCCATACTACATGGTGCATAGAGAACCAATGAAAAATGGTTGGAGAGCATAGTGTGGAATCAAAAAGCAGTTTAGACCTGTAAATTTCTAGGTATTGTCAAGGAGGACACTTTTAGTCAACATCCTCATTATGTTTGACGCTATTATGTGGAAACATTGTTGAAGTAGAATCTCACAAAAAAATTGGAAAAATAATTACATTCAAATGTGCTATCGTGAAATCTGAGTCAAATCAATTGTCTTATGTATAAAATCAAGCATGATCATGATAAAACTAATACACATTTTTTCTCACAAAGGACAATAGTAAGTGAAGGAAGAATACTAGTGGTACCATTAGTAAAGACCACAAAATGCCACAGGTTATAACAAGGCTAGGCTAGATATACCTCAAAATAGTTGTTTAAATGGTAGACATAAAATTTCCCAATGCATTTCTCAAGTATCATAAAAAGGCAAAACAATTAACACATTATGGAAGTCTGAGGAAAATAAAGAGAAGAAAAATGGAAAGCTATATGACCTTTAGTAATCCAAGTATAGAACAATAAATTCGTTTGGATTCTGTGTCATGTGTCATTGTATCGGACACAGACACTATGAGGACACATGTTGGACCGTGGGAACATAGTCGTGAGACTGTCAAGACCGTGTCCCGACCTGCGCAGGAAGTGTTTAAAAAACATGACACATTCTGTGGCCCATATCCCCATCTCTGCTTTGCCCAAATTATGTGCTACAACTTCAACATCTTCCCATGACCCTCTATTATAGTTCACAGAACTTTCCACATGTTAATGAATCTCAAAACTTAGTTCATAGACCCTTATGATGAATATCAAAGCTTCTTACATGAATATTTCTAGATATTTTGCACATAAACTCACAGCACTACAACTTTGATTCCTGAACCATTTTTTACAGAGCAGATGCAATATATTCTAGATGAGAGTAGTATTCCTTAGGGTTTGAGCATCTTGAGCTAGCGCTTATCTATGTATTTGATCAGCATCTCTCCAAGAAGCAATTAGACCATTTTTTCATGAAATCACACCAAATAACCTTAAGCAATAGTCATGAGTATAGAAAATTTGTTTCAGATTTGTTTTTATATGTTCTCAACAACCACAGCCTATTCCTCCAACTAAATTTATTTAATTCATTCACCTTTGAATGTTGAAGGAGGCAATGTCGTCTTTGCTTAAGGAACAAGCTAGGAGGGTGTTTAACTTAGGAGAAATTTTATGACTTGTCCATCGTTGACATATGCATTTGTGAATGTGGAGTGTATTGATTATAATTTCTATTGAATATTTGTAAATGTTCTAGTTTCTTAACAAAATTTGGATCTCTCTCTTTGTCTATATATATAACATGTGTTGTGTGTCCTTGTTTCAGGTTACTTAGGAACTGGCATTATAATTTATTGTCTTGCTCAAGACAACATTTGAAGAATTAATGAGCATCAGATGTGACCAACTCATTTCAACATGGAAATTTCATAATGGGAAATTCTAAGCCACACATTTTTTTGTTGAAATTGATTAACCAAAATTGAAAAGGTTAGAATGCATGTGAAGAAAAAGCTGAGAAATGTTGCAACTCTAGGATACCTTGAACCTTATGAAGTTTTGATATGGCATAGTTGAAGCGGTGACCACTCAGTGAAAATGTTTTCTGGGTTTTCCATTTATTATTATTATTATTGTTGATGGCAATTCATTTTGTAACCAAGGTTGGACATTTTAACATCATGAAATTGGACCTGCAGCTTCTCCTCAGAGAGCGTAAAAGGAACGACTATCTAGATGTTGTAAAGGTTCACAATTTAAGCATCTTCCAGAAATCAAATGCATGGAGAGGTATGTTTCTAGATACAATAGATCTTATGTCACAGCTTGTTCTAAAAGGTTTAGTAGTAACAAGTAATTGACATGATAACATCGACACCTACCAAAGCCTATATACAAAGTAACCCTTCTATGACATACTGTAAATATGGTAGCAAAGATGAAACAGGATCATAGGCAATCCCAAAGTACTCCTGGATATGTGGTCACTACTCCTCTTCGGAAACAACGATTTGTAGCAGAATTGGAGAGAACATCCAATTCTAGCACACCATTTCAATGCAAGTTATACCATCTATTCAACATTATCTTCCCCTTGTCTTCTTTGAGGTATTTATTCTACATTTTTTTGTTATATATGTTGGATTTGAAAATAGTTATCTTAGTATCATTTGATTTTAAGAAATATTACTTAGAGAGGCACTCAATTAACAAAAGCATGCCAATATTTTATGTGAGTATTTTTATATAATTTTTGTATATGTTGCATTTTGGTTGAAATACATTGGTGGGGACAAATTGGAAGTTTAAAAACTTGGTCATTGCATGGAGAGTAGCTATAAAATTGCAATTAAATTGTTTACTCAAGGGGGATATTGGATTGTCGAACACACTAATGCTTGGATTGGTTATCATTGAAAATATTTGTTTATGTAAAATGTGATGACTTAACATACAAAATAATGATTATCAAGTGACTATAGATACATAATGGCTTACCTTGTAATAGTCCTTCAAGTATTTCAAATGGATTTATTAAGTGCACAAATGACTTGAAGGACTAGTACAAGGTAAGCTATTATGGATCTATAGTCTTGGTAATCATTATTTTGTATGCTTGAATGATGCAAAATATTTTTTAATATCATCATTATCAAGCAATAACAACTTCTTAAAGGGTGCTAGCTCAATGGTAGAGAAGCTACCTAATTATAGGCAAGAGGTTGGTGGTTCGATTCATTCGTACCATATCATAAATTTGTGACTACGAAAACAACCAAATTCACATATATACGACTAGGGTACTCGCATGAAGTTGGTTCCACTTTTTAGTGCCCCTAAAGAAATCGAAAAATGAACTTCCGAAGTGTAAATTGAGAATGCATATGCGTTATTGATGGTACGTCTGCAACAACCCGAGCCCAAACACAAGGCTAAGGTCAGTAAGGAAGTATCACAGATGTGTTCTATAAAAGTTAAATATCGCATATGCGATATGGAAAACAAAACAAAAAAACAAAACCAAGGTTGCGAGCCTCATTTCTCATTTACATAGTGAAGTTTCGGGAGAGCAATAAAAGTGATGATGATGATGACGATGATGAGGATAAGGATGATGGTGATGATGATGATGATGATGATGATGATGATGATGAGGATAAGGATGAGGATGATGATGATGATGATGATGATGATGATGATGATGGCGATGACGATGATGATGGACAATGATGGTGATGATGAGGAGGATGATGACTATGATGATGAGGATGAGCATGAGGGTGATGGTGATAATGATGATGATGATGACCATGACCATGATGCGGAGGATGAGGGTGATGATGATGATGCGGAGGATGAGGATGAGAATGATGATGGTGATGATCGTGATGATGATGATGATGATGCCGATGACGATGACGACGACGATGATGATGATGATGATGATGATGACAATGATGATGATGATGATGATGAGGATGAGGATGAGGATGAGGATGATGATGATGATGATGATGAGGATGATGACAATGATGATGACGATGATGATGAACAATGATGGTGATGATAAGGAGGAGTAGGATGATGACTATGAGGATGATAATGAGGATAACGGTGATGATGATGATGATGATGACAATGATGATGATGGTGAGGATGAGGGTGGTGATGATGATGATGATGAGGATGATGATGATTATGATTATGATGACGACGATGACAATTATGGTGAACAATTATGGTGATTATGAGGAGAAGGAGAATGATGACTATGATGATGAGGATGAGGATGAGGGTGAAGATGATGATGATGTTGATGATGATGACCATGAGGATCATGAGGATGATGATGGTGATGATGAGGACGATGACGATGATGAGGATGATGATGATGATGATAATGATGATGACGACGATGATGATGAAGAATGATGGTGATGCTGAAGAGGAGGATGATGACTATGATGATGAGGATGAGGATGAGGGTGATGAGGAGGAGGAGGAGGAGGAGGATGGTGATGAAGATGATGACGATGACGATGATGATGAACAATGATGGTGATGATGATGATGATGATGACAATGACGACAATGATGAGGATGAAGGTAATGATGAGGAGGAGGTGGAGGGGGAGGACAACGACGATGATGATCACCATCGTCATCCTCATCGTCATCATCCTCATTATCCTCATCATCATCACCATCACTATTCATCATCATCGTCATCATCGTTATCATCATCATCATCATTATCATGAGGATGATGATGATGATGATGATGATGATGATGATAATAATGACGAAGTTAATGATGATGATAAATAATGATGGTGATGACGAGCAAGAGGAGGATGATGACTATGATTATGCTGATGAGGATGAGGGTGATGATGATGATGATGTTGATGATGATGACCATGATGATGATGGTGATGATGACCATGATGATGATGATGATGATGATGATGAAGATGAGGGTGATGATGATGCTGATGATGATGATGACGATGACGATGATGACAATGATGATGATGATGAGGATGAGGGTGATGATGATGATGATGATGATGAAAATGATGATGATGATGAGGATGAGGGTGGTGATGATGATGATGATGATGATGAGGATGAGGATGATGATGATGATGATGATGATGATGATGATGATGATGGTGATGAAGAATGATGGTTATGATGATGAGGACGAGGATGATGACTATGCTGATGATGACGAGGATGAGAGTGATGATGATGATGATTATGTTGATGATGATGACCATGATGACGATGAGGGTGATGATGGTGATGATGAGGATGATGATGATTATGTTGATGATGATGACCATGATGATGATGAGGATGATGATGGTGATGATGAGGATGACGATGACGATGAGGAGGATGATGATGATGATAATGACGACGATGATGATGATGAAGACTGATGGTGATGATAAGGATGACAATGATGACGAGGATGACGAGGATGATGATGACGAGGATGATGATGATGATGATCATAATGATGATGATGATGATGATGAAAAATGATGGTGATGATGATGATAATCATGATGAGGATGAGGAAGAGGATGATGATGATGGTGATGATGATGAGAAACAATGATGATAGGTTTATTTGGAACTTTTCTTTGATTTTATTTTCAAGCATTTGCAATGGAATGGTGATGATGAGATGATCACGAGGAGGATCATGACAATAATTATGATGAGGATGATGACTATGATGATGATGATGATGATGATGACGATGATGGTGATGATGATTGCGATGATGATGATGATCAATAATGATGGTGATGATGATGATCATGATCATGATGAATATGGCTATGATGATGATTATGATGATGATGACGATGACATAAATGAGATTTCACCTGCTTACTATAAATACTAATTACTAAATATTGAAAACTATCGAAATCTTTAATACACATATAAATACTCATTACACTGATGGCCACACACTTGTTTGAAGATTCCTGGTAATATAGGATTTGTTCTATTCTATGGACCGCACATTTGCAGACATCGATGAACAACCATCCACCCCTCATATCTCTCCTATCCACCCCCTTATATATCTCCCATAACCATCCCTCCCTCCCCCTTATATTTATCCCCCCTTCATACCCCCCGTATATGTCCCCTACCCATCCCTCCCTCCCATGATTCCGTCTACACCTTCCTCTCCCTCCTTTGACTCCCCCTCTCCCCTCTTAACCAATATAATGTTGGGCCATGTGCCACCCCATAGACCATCTAGATGGAATATAGGTAGTCTAAATGGTATTATAATGGGATAAGGATTCCATTACTTTTTTTTACTCTCATACCAAATTAGTTAAGAAAAAAAGTGTATGTTTTATAGCTTATTCATATCGCATATGCGATATGAATAAGCTATAATGCATATGCATTTTTTTAAAATTAAAAAAATCGACGGGAATAAGGTTTGGCATTATGTTCGGAAATAGCTCCAGACTACTGAACCTATTGGCTAGGAAAAAGAAACCAGGGCTATTTCTTGTCTTTTAAAACTCTATCAATATGGTCAGTTTAGATGGCATGTTTTGCTATGACATACACAATATTTTTTTTATGAAAATTTAGAATATTGTAGAGTACTATCTTACACTTCTGAATATGTATTTTTTTCCTTCAACACTATGTTTTATTTATTTATAATTATTTTTCTAAATAACACACGTCAGTTTTAAAAAATAGATACATCAATTGTTTTCATATAACTTTTGATTTCCATCACCATTTCCCAAGAAAACTATATGGTGCACTAGACTAGATCAATATCTATGATATTATATATATAAATAAAGGATTTCATTAATTTTTGCCCCTAAAGTGTTGCACCCACACATAACATTTTCATTTCAACCTTTTGTGACTTTAATAAGTAATAATAAATAAAATAATTCATGAAAATTTCTGAATAAATAGTGTTGCATTAGGCCCATATGTCCTTTACATGTATGCAATATTTTATCCCAAATTGACATCATTTACCTCATATATTGTTGCACCTACATAAACTTATATGCTAAGATGTACTGAAAATTTGAAAAGCAAATTTAACAGAAACTAATTTTACAATCATTTCTGTACATTTTGTGTGCATTAATGTTATATATTATGAAATCTAATTCAATTACCTATATTTTGTCTTTTTACTTCATCTTCAATTAAGTTGGGGAAGTACTCCTAATTGTCACCTAAAGTTAGAGTTTCCAGGTTTTCCCAGTATTATGCGGCATCTAAAGTGTCTTTAAAGGAGTCCATGATTATGCATCAACCCACTATCAGTATCTAATTTTCCATATCTTATAGCATGACGAACGTTTAGTCGTATTTAGCTTAGTCATTAATATGTTATCATCTAGTAGTTTATTTAGTTGTATATTTGGTCATTAATTGCCGCAATCAGTTACTAAATCAGTGACTAAATCATTGACTATAAATGACTAAATCAATGAATAATAAGTCAAGTTATTAATGACTAAGTGAAATATGACTAGCTATAAGATAGTGGAAATTAGCTACTATTAGTCGCCGACTCAAAAATAGTTTTTTATAGACTAATTTTAGTCATTTTTTAAGTCATTAATTTCTCATTCTGTACTAGTGAGTGGAGAGGTGTTATTACTTGGTTATTCTAACTTAAATTCAGGTGGTAGCATTGTGGGCCATAAGAGCGCTATCGTCTAATGTTATATCCTGGGTTCTACTATGATTTCTTGGTCCAACAAAAAGCGAGGCTCACTTTCCGAAAGTACTACAGAGGCATATTACATTGCTTCTAGTACTTCTTAGAGAGAAGCATTATGGCCAAGAAATTTCCTTGCGGGGTTTTTCGGTGAAATAAATGAGCTTACAATTATTAGGTGTGATAATCAAAGCTGCATAAAACATTCTAAAATCGTTGTGTTTCATGATAAGTCAAAAAACACTAAAATGAAGTATCAGTTAATTCGATACATGGTCTAGAAAGGTACAACAAAAATCGTGTACATAGATACTAATGAGAAAATTACATATGTGCTAACAAGTCCTCTGTCTGTGACGAATTTCAGGTACATCCAAGAAAATCTCGGCATGGAAAAGAATGCATCCATTATTGAGACGAAGTGTTAAATATATTGCATAGTGACTCATGTCTCCAAGCCAATATTGTGCATCTAGGGTAGGGCCTCATGTGTTGAGGTAGAGAGACTGAATTACACTCAGTAACTTGTAGTATATTTTTAGGTTATACCTAAGGAATACTAAGCCTTGAGTTATAAAGCTTATTCATGATGTGTTGACGTGAATGCTTTGATTTATCAAAGTGATGAAGTTTTAAAGTATTGTAGCACAAGGCTTCATATTTGTGAGTATATCAAGTAATTATTCTCATATGGACCTCCTGTTATAGTAGGTTCCAGTGGGGTGGACCTCCATTTATAGAAGGAATCTTTCTGATGTGAACCTCCTTTTGTAATAGGTATCCATGGGGTGGGCCTTCACTTATAGAGGTGGATTCTTTTCATGTTTAGGCAAAAAATGTTATGTGATGTATTACTAACCATGGTCATTAGTTTTTGTTAAGTCTCCTTTAGATATTATCTACCTCTAAAGTGAATTACTATCTCACATGACTATATGGTTCGAGGGTATTATAATATGATGATAGGATGTGATAATTCTTTTGAGTATAATGTGATATAGTAGATAATTAAAGTTAACACATATAGACCATGCTATAAAATCCAAAGAGATAAGAATATAAAGAAAGAAAGAGAATTTTAATTGCCTATGCATCACTAAGTGAACTCGAAATTGTAAGCTTCCGTTAAAGTTGCAATGTACAATTCAGTTAATTATGGGATTCACAGTGATCACTCCAAAGTAAATTAATTAGCATGATTCAGTTAATAATAGTTAACTAAGCATTAGAAAAGATGGACTAGTTCAATAAACCGTTTATACTTTAGTTAAACTAAAACCTCACACATAAGTTAATCAAAAGATGACATTTCAGTTAATAAAGTGTTTGCATGAAAACACTTTAGTTAAAGCACAATGAGAATTATGTTAGCATGCCAACTAAGTGATCAAACATCAAGTTAGATGTTGAGTTCACTCCAGAGTGAGTTAAGCATCCGTTAATTCCAAATACGAAAGGCATGGCCATATGTTATGCATGATGATGTTTTAAATGTATGGAATTATTATTTCAAGAACGAAATTCACACTTATAGTGCATGTGTGTAGAATTCCCATGCACCATTTCACTATTGTATGCATGGCAATGATTATGGATTGTTATTAATGTGGTGGGAAAATAACAAGTTCACACAATTGATTATTATTCTCTATTTCTCATTGTGCTATGCTATCTAGCATACAGGGTGCTAAAAGAAAATCTACTAATCTAAAAGTTTGAGAGGTAGTATATATCTCTTCCTATTTTGTCAAAAATTAACACAACTAAGTGGTAGTCTCTATCATTGAAGACAAGAGGGAGGATTAGCCATAACTACTCCTTTGATGGGGTGGAGGTTTTTAAGAATAAATGATTGTGGAGAAGTGGGTACGTTTTCTATGGTTCTAAATGTGATGGAAGAATGTTCAAAATATTGGGAAGTAACTAAACATTCATATATACAACAATATTATTTCCATATAAAATAAATGCAAATAAATGGTGCAATAGTATCTCTTCAATGAGCATATTTATGTGTACTTTTCAAACGTTTTTTCCGCGGTTACACAAGGTTATTTGTAATTTAGAGAAACAATAATATGATCCTATAATGACTTATCATCCTTCCTCTAAGAAATAGTCATTGGGCCTTTCATAACTCTCTTATCAAATGGTTATGAACCATCCAAGGAAAAATAGTGACATTATGCTGAACTATTTTTAATGAGGGGTATTATGGTCATGTTATAGACTTGAAACATTTCCAATAGAAAAAAATAGACTTAGGTGCAAATAAATCCCATAAATGCCACGTAGTGAAAATCCTAATTTTGTGCTAGGTTATGTTGCGTTCTTCAATTGGTGATATGATCAAGTTCCACCTCCACCAAGAAATAGACGTCTCAATGTGAAAATAAAAATAACTAAACCTTGGATTCAACTTCCATTGGAACCATGCTTTTTTACTTAGGTTTGATAACACTTTCTTACACTACAAATTTTTAAAGTTCTCTAAAAGTCAACCACCATTGTTTCATATGAAAAATGATTTAAGGGAATTATTTGGATTCCTATCCCAATAGTCATAACTTGAACTATCAATTTTGTTGTGAACTCTTGGTAAAATAATTTTATTGGTTCAATCTTAAGAATTCTTTAGGTCCCTTGGAGTGTGATTCAAGTAAGAGACACACGTGTTTTAACAATAAAAAAAATAAATTTGCAACGCAAGATCTGAACATAAGTTGTTTGTTACCCCTCGCAATTAATATCTAAGTGTGAATGAGTTCCATGAACTAACCTTAATGTTAAATGAAATATTGAAGTTTGAGAGTATGATGCCCCTCTTGTGTGTGACCAAATCAAGGGATTTTTCTTAATCTAGTCTCTTAATAATTTACCTTCGATTTAAGCAACAATCTATATTTACCTCATTGAATGTGAACTCTCCAAATAAGAAATGGCAAATAATTTTTCATTTTTTTAAAGGAAAAGCATAAAATTTAAACTAACATTAAAAGTCACAAAAACAATTGTACAAATCCATTTATGAAACCATTTATTTTGATTCACCAAGTATTTGAAAAGTGTTTGGATTCAATATCTAAAATATATCCTAAATGGGAATTAGTAAGAGGAACATTACATTTCATTATATTGGTAGTCTTATTTTATAGTTGGAAACATAATAAATATTTGTTTATTAAGTTTGTTCCTAAAAAGCCTCAAAGTTACTTCAATTGAAAGGACATGCATACACCATGATAAGTTTGAGCCTTGAGTCCTTTAAAATTAGGCCTTCTTTTAATGAACCTTAGTGTTGATATATAAGATTAGGCCTTCTCTTAATGAACCCTAATGTTGATATATAAGAAATATTGATAATTTTCCTCATTAATTTCATGAAAATCATTCATTTTATAAGTAAAATAATTCCTTATTTTATAAAAAAAATATAATAAAAGTTTGTTTATAAAATATAATAAAGATTTCTTTAAAAATTATAATAAAGATTTGTTTATAAAATTACTGTGGTATATATTAACCAGTCAAACTTTTATATTATTATCATGTTAATGTTGCAACTATTGTGTATCCTTAAACTAAGTCACGAACTATTTATGTTTATAAAATTACTGTGGTATATATTAACCAGTCAAACTTTTATATTATTATCATGTTAATGTTGCAACTATTGTGTATCGTTAAACTAAGTCACGAACTATTTAAAAAAATATAATTTTTATAAAATACCATGTATAATCATGGTATGTATTTCTCTTAATACTTAAAATAAAATACCATGTATGCACATCATATGTATTTTTCTTAATACTTAAATAAA
>LPNX010533890.1:43755-56753 GCA_001517045.1 Pseudotsuga menziesii | reverse complement strand
TTCTTACAACTAAAAATATATATTAAATCTTTTATATATCTTAGAATTTTGGGTAGACTACATTTTATGCTTTTTCATGTAAGAACAAGAATGAGACAACTGTAAAGGTCAAATTGATTCTATGAGTGTAGTCCAAAATTAAAGTACAATAAGAGAAGTGTACTTTCCATATTGATTTTATGGGCATTGTCCAAAATTAATTTAATAATTTCAAAAAATTAGAAAAATGATTAATATAGTTAGTGATAGTTGTAAAAATTAAAATTAATCTTCAACTATTCAATTATTAGATACAACTATGAGCTTAACTCTATGGATTAACTTAAGTCTGATTATTCTAGAACTATTAGCTTAAGTTCAACTCTAAGTTTACATGGCATTACAATATCAATTGTCACCCAACAAATTTCAATTTCAAACATAGGAAAGCGAAGGCATACAAATGGTAGAAGAGGCGCCCATTTTCTCCTAATATACACCTTATGTGAATTTACAAGGAACTTTCAATATCCCTCCTCATTTCATGCACACACAACCATTCTTTCTAACTTTATCACTTAGTTCTGTGACATAACGCCAAGAGAAGATTTATCTTACAAAATGTATGAAGTCATAATCCTTAAACGAGCACTCATACCTTTGAAATAATACCTTAAGACCATGAATAAGAAAAACAAAAAACATAATGTAAATCGATCACAAAAAAGTGTTAGTTATCAAGACGAAACTTGTCCTTCGAAATAACAAGTGAGTTGTAATAAAGTTATCCATTTCAGTTTTTAAGATCCATGCTTTGTATAATAGTGAACATATTAGCAAGGATCCAACATCCATAACTCTAGCTGTTATTCCACATTCGAGTATATACAACTTATAAACACTAAACAACGAATATTCCTTTGGATTTAGAAAATACTCTTATGGAATCGTTCACACCCTTATTGCCATGAGAAACATAGGTTAAAACATCAAACTTACATAAAATACATGAAGCAAGGGCCTAAATAGAACTTCATCACTTACTCGACCTTAGACCATATATAAATCTTAACCATTGTATAAACAATCTTCTTTTGCATTTAAACAACATGGGAACTCACTCAACCATTTACATCATCATAAATAAGGTGATTATCGAGATAACAAAACACATCAAGGGCACACATAAGCAAGACGAATGTATGTGGTTCACCCCAACCTTGGGGTTACGTCCACCAAAAGTTAGCCCAACTTCTTTATTTATAAATCCACTTATGAAGGTATACAACTTACATCACTAATGATGTGTCATCAGTTCCTCATATAATCATAGAGAACCCTTACATTATCAACCCGAGACCCACATACAAAATAAAACCATATTTGGATACACTCTAAGTAGGGACAGCCCCATTCTAAAGTTGGATAAGGTAACAATTCACTTTTAGACATCAATACATAAGTCCTAACCATCCTAAAATTGAGATCTAAGGTAATCAAATAAGGTTCCCTTAAAATACAAAGGGCAGTTAATGTAACAAAACCATCCCGAGAAGAACTCTCATAACTATGTAACATTTTTATGCACATAGTAAATAGCCACAATTATTTTGATTAACACTAATTGACCTCATATGACCCAATTTCCACTCTTACTTTTCTTCATGCTCTTATATGTTATCAAACTCCATGCCTTTACCATAGTCTATGTTGTCTTACTATTTTTGTCATGATAAATTGTGAATTTACTTAGTTCATAAGTATAAAACAAATTGTGAATACTTAATTCATAGGTATAATACATCATTCACAACAATGGAAGATCAAATAGCCCTTAGTGGAGTAGAATGCTCTTAAAGTTATAAGACAAAATCCCAAACACTAAATCCATTCTCTTAAGAGCGATCACACAACCACTCCAACAAAAACTATTCTTATGAGAGTAAAAAGGTTTCTTTCTAAAATACTAATCCTTTTATTCCAAACACTAAACATAGTATTTGAATAACTACTTTAGTTAGAAAATCTATTTAATTTTTCAAATAGATCCTTTGTATAGTGGCTTCTTAAGTCAGCCACCAAATTCTACCTACATTATAATATTAACAATTCTTTATCTCTTCACGTACTATTAATATTATAGAATCTTGCGTGAGCTATGCTATAATTTAAGCCCATAGAGCCGTTATCATTCCAAGTTGTAAAAAGGGTTCTGCAGATTTTTATAAAAATAGGAGGCGGTACAGATTCCGGTATTTGGCATACAACAACCATTCAAGGATATGCAATGAATAACCAGAGGAAACGTTTTCCTTACCCAAAATAACACAGTGCCTCTCAGTAGAGCCAGGAATTTCCACCTGAAGAAACCTAAAATTCTGGGCTCATCAACGAGAAGCTTCAATGTCACCGTGACTGTTGCAGACTAGCGGAGCTTTATCAAGGGTTGATATATGAAAGGATAATGTAATGTCCCTCCTATATACGCCTAAGCAAATTTTAATTTTGAATGTTATTGTATGAGGGCTTCTCGGTGAGGAGGTGAAGGCTAAGGCCCCACCAGAAAAAACTTTGAAAGTTAGGCGATTAACTTCCTAAATCATAAAAGCATCAAGAGAACTTGAGGGCACACAACTGGAAAACCACAATGTTGTATAATGAATGGTTTGGGAGCCATGATATTTTCTTCAGTACATGACCAACAAAAAAAAGGAAACGTAAGTGAAAAACCCTAGTCTCGTGCTAAAATTTGTTAGGCGAAAATTTAGTAACCCAAGGGCGCTCACGAACATATGTGCGACAAGGAGTAGGATGGTGGATGGATTCCACTAAGGGATCGGAAAAAGGTTAGAAACAAATTAATTTATAATAATAAATATCCATTTATTAAAGGAAAAGGGATAGATTGAGTCTTTATAAAAAGACAAGTATTATTATTATTATATGGAGTCCATCTATAAGTAAAATAATAGATGAGAGACAAGGAGTATTATGATACAAAGTATATCCTAAGGAAAAGAAATGATACATTAAGTCTTTTCATAAAAGAGACATAAAGTATTAAGTCTTTTAGACATTAATTCCTTTTATAAAAGAAACAAGACATAAATTATTATTATGATAAAGTCTAAGGGGTGGATTAATTCCTTCTCGACATAATGAAGACAGATTGTGTCTTTTAATAAAGTACATAAATTTAAATATCTATATACTTAGAGTCTCTCATATAAAAGAAAAAAATGAATGATTAAGTATTTTAATAAAGGACATGAATTGTGACCATTTATATACTTAAGGTTGATCCTACGGAACAAAAAATATATATGAAAATAGGTTTGATTCTTCTATCCCATCCGTTGCATTAATTTTTGCTTGAAGGAGGGATATAAATCCTTCCTGAACCTTGACAGTCGTGGCCAAAGTTTAGGGCCAAAACGGTCACCTTAATCTTGGGAATTCTTAGCCTAAAATCCTCCCAACAATTGCAACGACAAAGTGCTATGTTTAGCATTTCTGGCCGAGGAAAGTGGAAGAGGATGGCCTTACTGAAAGAAGTGAGTATTATATATGTATGTAGGGGGAATGGATGGAGGGGGGGAGTTGACTGGGTTGGATGGCCTCTACAATTCTTGTCCTTTTATTTTCAAATACTATCCCTCTCCTCTTTCAGCCTGTGATTTCTTTCTTTCTTTTTTATTCTTGTAGTTCCTCGCCCCTTTCAGCATAATTTACCATGGCTCTCAATATGCAATTACACCATGGTTGGATGTTCGTCAAATGTCTTTTGGTTTTTATTATGATTTGTGGCATTTAAGTTACTTTACTTGAGTTATTTAGTCTCGGTCATGTTAGCATCATTTCATTTCATATCATCACCGTTTGTGGCCACTCACTAGAAGGGTATGGGTTCAAGTTCCTTTAGTGGGACATCGCTCAATAAAACCTACAAGTGGCATTCTCACGCATGAACATGTCGAGAGTGGCGAGCTTGCAATGGATGCAGCTTTCATTATCATTTCTTCTCTTAGCTTGGTTGACCATCGTTATCAATTTGAAATGAATCTCGTTACTCGAATGCTTCTCCGTTCTAATTTTTTGTAGTGGTCAAGGATTTCTACTGATTTTTTGTTATCCTTCGTCACGTATCATTCATTTTCTTCTTATTATTTGCGGTCCAAAGATCGGGTATTTGATTCCCATTGAATGATGTAGTTGAATAAAACCCTTAGATCAAGCCCAGAAGGCTCAGCTTCTAATAGTTCAACTATCTATCTTATTGTTTTTCTCACATCATGAGCTGGTGATAGTTTGGATGATTATTGCTTCAATTTTGTGAATTGACTGTGATGCCTTCTTGTATTGTATTTGAGATATGTAACTGTCTTGATAGAGACTACACTGCCTTCATGTTATTGCCTTGAATTATGTGATTTGTCTTGCTAAAGATTTCCCTTTGAGATGCGATTTTGCATTGATAAAGATTTCCCTTTGAGTTATGCATCTTGTCTTGCTAAATACTGCCGTGGAGATATGCATTTGTCTTGGTATAGACTGCCACTTTTATGTTTGAACTTAGATACAGTCTGCATACAAGGCTGTGACTTGCCTTCATAGAATTGGTTGTGATTTTTGTCTTGATATAAGACTGCTTTGTGTCTAAATGGTTTGAGCATAGTTTAAAGACGGTGATAAGTCTTGTGTCTTAACTATTGAAAAATATATTTAAAGTCAAATGTATCTCACTAGGGTTGGGCAAGGATTCTTCATGGTGGCACAAGGAGTGCAGTATATTAAATAAAACTCGCCTTCCATAGAACTCATATGATTTTTTTATCTCATAGATCTCAGGTGATTCCTAGAGTTTTAAATCTCTTAAGAACACACTAAGGCTCCTTATTAAAAGGCAATACTATTTGGAAATTCATACTGGGTTATTTTGAACATAAATCTAACTTTGTAGACTTGGGTATGGCCCTTGAAGTTAGAGTTAAATAAACATGTTTGTATGGATGCGACCCTAGCTCCTGTTTGAAAAACTGTTCATTCAATCAAGATGTAGGGATAAGGGAATGCTCTATGAGGAGTTATCGAAGTGTAAACCAAAGATGTACAGGAAACAAAGTTGTTTCCGATTGTAACCAATTTTTTGGAAAGTATTATTGATGCAAGGGTTTGGGGGATGTAACCACGGGTTTGGGGTTAACCACGTACATGTGGTGTCTCCTTTATGTTTTCACTTTATGTTGTTCAGTTTTGATTGTGTTTTATATGAATTATTTGTGCATGATGTTCATTAAGCAATTTCTTATATGCTATAATTAATGATGTTAAAAGAATGGTTGTTTCATACATCATGATTTATTTATAAGAAAACCAGTTTGTGCGGTTAATAACCTAACGGATATTGGAATTGAAGCCTCTATGAATTTACATAAAGTTCACTATGGAAAGCAACTTTTTTTCTATGTTTGGAAATCAAAGATTTATCGTGGGATACACTTAAGTTGTAATGCCACATATGTTGAGTTGAAGAGATGGAAAGGTAGTACTTAAATGTTTTCCTTTAGTAAAGTTAAATAAGGTTGCAGGTACATGTATAGTATCAATACCCTTATCGGTCTCATAGTTACAAATAAATTTATGGGTTTGAATATTCATTACATAGAGAAATGTTTCATTTATAAGTAAGTATTTCACATGTTTATAAGATGCTAGGATTACCAGCAGCAAATTTATCACAGTTGATGGTTCGATGAATGATCCACAAAGTATTTGTGGTCTTATATTATCATTCACAAGTCTAAGGTTAAGAATAAATGGTTGTTCATGTAGGATTTTTTTCTTGCTGATACAGGTGTGTTACACTAAGTATTTTGATGAATGGATGAATAATTCATCCCTTAAGAAAGATCTATATTATTAGTCGAATATCAATATAGAATAGAATGTGGTTATTTTTAGTTGAATGATTGTTACATTGCGTATAGTTCTGATGTTATTGAAACTGATTAGTCATGCTTCGATGAAAATATCGTGTAAAATATGACACTAACATGATTGATTCCTTTGATAGTAACGGTGAACGAAAAATTTACCCCCTCTTTACACATAATGGCATCGGGGTCATACAGGTACGTCATAGATAAATCCATGAGATCGCTGTCCAAGGACACACGTCAAGGTTCTGTGGAAAACAGTGGAGGTGACCAGGGGGTAAGGTGACCATGGCTTGGAGACCATACTATATATTCCAGCCATTAATTGTTTTTCTGGTTCAGGAACAAAAGAAGAACAATGAAACCCTTGCGGTTTATTGCGAGAGTGAACCAAGGTAATACTAGGCTTGAGTGCTCACTATAGAGAATCGATAGTGGGTAAAATGATGAAATATTCGTATCCTAACACGAAATCCGTCAAAGATAAAATCTCTTCGAGCTCTTGCGGTTCGATCTCTACCCATCGATCTCTTGAAGTGGTGGCGCTAGAATTTCCTGTCCATTTAACAAAAATCAAGTGTTTAAATCCTAAAGATTTTACCTCTGCGTGATCTATATATTTTTGGATCTATTCTCATGAAGGGAATCATGGATATTAAATCCGTAAGGTCTGAAATTCAGGCCCTATCAATTTAATAGTGAGTAGAAAGCCACATAAATCATATCAACAACTAGAATCGCAACATTGAATTCTATACATATCAGATTAGACCTTACTAATCGCATAATGATTTGAGCATACACAAAGAATTATGTGGTAAAACCTCTTACCCGATCACAGATCTGCACCTGTACGCAATGTTCGTGCTTGAATGCAGTTCTTATTTTTATACAACCCACTGTTATGATCTCCACGATATGAGACAGATGTCTACAGGATGTTCACCAGCTATGTGCATGCATCCTCCCTTATAGCAGAATGAAGTTAACGATCCACATACAATTTACCCAACCACATCATCTAGGAGGATATTGGTGGCCACCCACCTATTCCTCTTAGAACCCCACCATTCTTTCTTTCAATTTTCTAGTTTCCTTAATTGTAGCACAATTTACTATTTTTGGCAGTTTTCGGGTCCAAAACTTTTGGAGCCGTTTTGAGGCCCTAAACGACGTTTTTTTGGCATCGAATGGTCAGGAAAATACGAGTTCATTTTGGACTTCATATTTTTTGTTTATGGATGTAGTCCTTAAAAAGATATTTCTAACAATATATCATGCGCGTCAAACGGAGGTAGTATGCTAAAGTTACGACCCCGGGAAATTGATGTAGCAAGTTACCCAACGGGGCCCACATTAAGGTGTTTAACTTCCTAGCATTAGGTTTTTGGATGTGTAGGGTTTACATTGTTTCTCAATAATATATAGCCCTTCGAGCCTCATTGTAACATAGATTTCATAGGCATGTGGCCGCCACATCTCTTCTCAGAAATAAGCTACCAGCACTCTAGCTAGTTTATTTCCATTTTGTATGTAAACAAGTTTTAGTTATTGATTAATGAAATGAAGTGTTATTTCTATTGCATATTTGTTTCTATGGTTAGTTTTTCTTATGTTGCGTTCCTACATAAATCCAGATCCGTGGTATCAGAACAATCTTCTCTTTCTTGATCCTTCTTTGCATGTCCCCAATGAGGGCGGGGTATAAAGAGTTAGGGCTCGATCTAGTTGAACCTTTGCAAGACCAGCCTCACAAATCCTGACAGCCAGCAATGGGGGATGAAAATAAAGACAAGGGTGCAGAAGATCCTATCAAAATGTTGCTCGATAAGGCCCTTGAAAAACAAAGGAACGCAATGATGGATAACTTCTCCCAGATCCTTCAACAACTTCCCACTGGCAACGCATCTGCATCTAGCAGCCACTCTAGAGGTGCAACCCCTTTTAAGGTACAAGTAAACTTCAACATTCCCATATTTGATGGTGGAATAGATGTAGATGCCATAGATAAATGGTTGAATCTATTAGAAGGATATTTCTCAGTTCATGACTTTTCTAACCGGGAAAAGATTACTTTTTCTCTACTCAAAGTCACCCCCCATGTCGAGGACTGGTGGGAAACCTATTGTGAGAGAAAGGATGAGGAGGAATCCTCTCTGTTCTCAGCCGTACCGACTTGGAATTCTTTTTGAGATGCCATAAAGGGACAATATTATCCGATGGGGAGATATGAGGACAAGTACATCCAATGGACTGCGCTGCGGTAGCAAAGAGATCAAGATGTGCGTGAGCTGATGAATCTATTCCATACCATGTGCACCAAGTTGGGTATCAAAGATTTAGAGAAACATTTGGTGCTGAAGTACCATAGTTTTCTGGACAGATAAATTCAGGAGAAAATAGAGTTCCTCTACATCTCCTCTCTTGGTACGACATATCGGTATGTTACCAAAATTGAGCAAAAATTCAAACAGAAAAAGCGAGACTTTGGATTTGCGAATCAGAAGCAAGGGAAAGGTGCCCCTAAACCGCAAAACCAAGGACACAACCAAGGCATCGTGACTCAAGAAAAATTTACAAAACCACAAGCAAAGAGCAACACTTCAAATCTGAAGAAGGAAGCGGGAAAGTGGTGCGAGTTCCATAAGACACCCACTCACAACACAAGTGAGTGTCAAGCTAAGCAGTCACTAGTGGCCAAGATAAAGGATTCTGAATTAGATGCATACTCTGACACTGAATCAGAACCTGAGAAGGGGAATGGCAAAGGGAAGAATATTATCGATGTAGAGCCCAACGCCACCGTTGCCACCACGAAGATCCAAAAGGAAGAACTAGAAGATTAAGAGGAGGAGGAGTGTCTTTTCCACTACGAGATGTGGGTAAAGGGTTCCCTGCTACACTTCATTGTCGACAGTGCGAGCCAAAAGAGACTGATTTCAGTAGAGGTCATGAAGCAGTTGGGTTTGTCGACCACAGCACACCCGCAGCCGTACACCATCGGGTGGATTCACCAAGGACAATATCTTCGTGTCAGCCAACAGTGTCGACTTCCCTACAGCATCAAGCCCTTCATTGATGAGGTATTATGTGATCTTGCTCCTCTTGATGTTTGTGATGTATTATTAGGTCAGCCATACTTATGGAAGAGACATGCTATGTATGAGTCCCAACCTTGTGCTATTATTATTACGTTGGGAAATAATTTCTATAGAATACTAGAGGTACCACCCTTTGCTGCTATCTCTTTAGTTACTGCAAAACAATGCAGTAAGCTCATTTCCAAAATCAGGAAGTTTGTTTTCTTGTTTATCTGCCCTCAGGGAAAGAAGAATATTGTTGCCACAACCTCCACACAGGGCCCCTCTACACGACAACAAAAAATGGACAAGGTCATGGAGGAGTACTGGGACATATTCACCTCACCCACCGGGGTGCCTCTCCACTATCAGGTCAAGCACCCCATCGATCTGACCTGAGGTGTGTCGTTGCCCAATGGACCGATCTATCATCATTCTATTCTAGAGAATGATGAAATCAAGAGGCAAATTCAGGATCTGGTTCAGAAGGGTCACATCCGGCCAAGTTCATCGCCATGTGGGAGCCTGATCATGTTGGTACAAAAGAAGGATGGGACTTGGAGACTGTGTATTGACTATCAGGTGTTGAACAAGATCACTGTCCAGAATAGGTACCTGATCCCACGGATTGACGACCTCCTAGACCAGCCTCAAGGGGCGAAATATTTTAGCAAGATTGACTCAAAGTCTGGGTATCACCACGTACCAATCGAACCGACCGATGTGTGGAAGATTTCCTTCAAAGCCAAGGAGGGCCTTTTCGAATGGTTGTTCATGCCTTTTGGGCTGATGAATGCTCCTCCAACATTCATGAGACTGATTGATAACATCTTGTGGCCATTCATCAACTTATTTGTAGTAGTGTACTTGGATGACATCCTGATCTTCAGCCAAACTTGGGAAGAGCACCTCCACCACATCTAATAGGTCCTCCAAACATTGAAGTAGCACCAGTTGTGTGCCAATTTGGACAAGTGCACTTTTGGCATGACCCAGGTTCAGTATCTGGGATACATTATTGGTTATTGTGGGGTACATATGGATCCAACCAAGATCCAAGTCATTCGGGATTGGCCAGCCCCAACTAATCTAACAGAGATTCACAGCTGTCTGGGCCTTGCTAATTTCTACCACAGGTTCATGTTGGGATTCTCTCATATCACTTGGCCCTTGAGTTAAGTCACCAAGGGAGGAGTGAAAGAGAAATTCTTTTGGTCGAAAACTCAATAGAAGGCATTTGCAGAATTGAAACATCGCCTATGTTGTGCCCTAGTGATCACATTACCAAACCTGCAATAACCATTTGAGATTGGGACAGATGCCTCTGACTATGCTATGGGGGTAGTCCTTACTCAACAAGGGAATCTAGTGGCATATCAGAGTGAGACACTATCCGACACTGCCCACAAATATCCCACTTATTACAAAGAGATGTATTCCATTGTACAGGCTTTCCGACAATGGAAACATTACATTTTGGGGAAGGAAACGATCATCCACAAAGACCAATGACCCCTGCAATTCATGTAGACACAAGGGAAGTTATAGAATGATCACCATCAAAATTGGTCCACATATCTACAATAGTTTCATTTGAACATCAAGTATAAGAAGGGAAGCACTAATAATGTTGCAGACTGCCTTAGCTGACCATCGATCATGCTCAACCCTTGTGGGAATGAGACTTCTAATTGGCTGCTTCTCTATAATAGCAATCCATAATTTAGCCACACATACCTGATGCTCTTGGAGGGAAACCAAGTTCCAAAATTTCACCTCCAGGATGTAGAACTGTGTCACATGGGACACCTTTGTGTTCCTTCAAGGGATCATGCCAAGATGATTTGGGAAGCGCACTACAGTCGGGTCACTGGGAATTTTCGGTTCGAGAAAATAGTGGTAGTACTGCAGAAGTATTTTTATTGGATGAAACTTCTACAGGACGTCAGGAATTACATTTGGTCCTGCATAGCCTACGCCATTACCAAACCATCCATCAAGAAGAAAGGCCTTTATGCTCCATTGCCTACCCCTAGTCGACCTTGGGAATCCATCTCCATGGATGACCTGTTAGGCCTTCCTTCTACTAAGCATGATAATTACTGTGTGTTTTTAGTCATTGACAGATTGTCAAAGATGGCCATAATGGTAGCTTGCAAGAATAATATCACAACAGAAGCCACTGCTAAAATCTTCTTTGAACAAGTGTGGGTACACTCTTGGATCCCATAGTCTATAATCTCAGACCAGGACAGCAGGTTCCTTAGTACATTCTTGTCTATCCTATGGTCAATGCTAGACACCAAGCTCACAAAGTCCACAGATTTCCATCCCCAGACTAATGGCCAAACAGAGGTCGCCAATAGGATGATCGTACACATTTTACCCATGTAAAAATCAAAGCATCCACTCACATTTGAAGAGAGCCTCCCCTATTTACAACACAGCTATAATGGGGCCCTCCACAGCTCAACCAACCATAGCCCCTTTCAGGTGGGCTTGGGATTCCATCCACTATGTCCCACTGACGTAGCCATGCCATTTGCAACTACTCAAGCTAATTCAGCTCATATACAGTCTGAATTTTCCAAGGGAAACAACTTCATTGAGCGCATTCAACACATTCACCAATAGGCTCATGACATATTGGATAGATCCAATGCTAAGTACAAGCAGCAACATGATCAACATCGAGTGCAACACAACTTCCATGTGGGTGACAAAGTGTGGCTACATTTGCAGAAGGAGCACCTCGCTCGACCCCACCGCAAGTTTTTCCTGCTCCGATATGGGCCATACAACATCACCAAGGCTGTTGGGGACAATGCCTTTCAGCTTAGTACTCCACAATTCCTTGGTCTGCACCCAGTTTTCAATGTGGACGACCTTCGGCCCTACTTTCCACCTCTACTGGACACATCAGATGTGGCAGAACAACTCACACCAACAGATTTAAACCCTGACTGCATGGAAGAAGCCATCGCTAATAAAATTATGGACACACAGATCAAGAACACCTATGAGCAGAAGATCCAGCTATATTGAGTTTTCAAAGCAGGCCAACTCCTTCACTAGGGACCAAGTTGAACAGAAGTTTCATCATCTCATGGAGGAACTCAATGCAATGGGGACCATTGCTTCCTAAGTGGGGAGTAATGATCCAGGAGGATATTGGTGGCCACCCACCTATTCCTCTTGGACCCCCACCATTGTTTCTTCTTGTTTTCCAGTTTCCTTAATTGTAGCACAATTTACTATTTTTGGCAGTTTTTGAGTCCTAAACTTCCGGAGCCATTCTAGACTCAATATTTTCCATTTACAGATGTAGTCCTTAAACAGATCTTTCTAATGATATATCATGCGCATCAAATAGAGGTAGTATGCTAAAGTTACGACCCTGGGAAATTGATGTACCAAGCTAGCCAACACGGCCCACATTAACGCGTTTCACCTCCTAGGGTTAGGTTTTTGGATGTGTAGAGTTTCCATTGTTTCTCAATAATATATAGGCCTTCGAGCCTCATTGTAACACAGAGTTCAGAGGCATGTAGCTGCCACATCTCTTCTCATAGATAAGCTACCAGCACTCTACCTAGTTTATTTCCATTCTGTATGTAAACAAGTTTCAGTTATTGATTAATGAAATGAAGTGTTATTTCCACTGCATATTTGTTTCTATGGTTATTTGTGTATTCTGTTGCATTCCTGCATAAATATAGATCACCACATCAAGGAACATGCAACTCCCATCCATCCTTGTAAGACCTTTCAGTGCAGCGAGCAATTTCCCTCACATTTATTCAATGGAAACCTATCTCACATTATTCCCCCCCTCCTCTTCAGAGCTCCCACACTCCCCATTTAAGGAAATTCCTCCCTGTCTTCAAGGAGTGGAGTGGAAGAACAAACCTCCATGCATCCATCTATTTTAATAAACTCAGACGACAAGTGGCATCAATTTTATTGTTATAGGAATAATCTCCTCGGAAGAGATCTCCAAATA
>LPNX010533890.1:15000-43605 GCA_001517045.1 Pseudotsuga menziesii | reverse complement strand
TATATATATATATATATATATTATACTCCTTTGATCAATTAAATTACCTTTTCCATTGTGAATATATTTTTATAGACTAAGTAGTATTTTATAAGGAATAACCTTTTGTATACTCGTTATCAAACCATCTTCCTTAGGTATATAAAAATGCTTGTTATTAAACAATCTTTGTTATATTAATGAAATGAATATATAACTAAAATCTCATTAATATATTTATATCATTTGAACCATTTATTTATGCAAACAATTTATTCATCAGATTGTTTATCACTTAGATTCTAAATCATGTATACCTATATATCTCTCTCTATATATATAGATTCACATATATATATATATGATTGTCTCATATATATATGCATGTATTTTAATGTTTTTCTTACCATAGTTTGACCTCTGCTCAGCTACCATTATTTATGGTAGTTAGCTTATGTCCACTACCTCATTAAGATTGTAAGGAGACTAGGTTAAACTTTACTAGTTCCCCAAGGTGTTGTTTAAAAAATAGTCCCTCCTCCTAGTGGACTCAGTTGTGTGAATAAAGTTTCGTTCATGTCTTAAGTCTCCGAAGTCCAGTACTTAGGAAATTACTTCCCTAACATACAGGGTTCTGCTACTTGGGCCTTGGCCTTGGGCTTCTCAGCAGAGAATAAGTACAATGGTCATTCATAAATTACAAAATATTCAAGGGCTTAAAATAGGGATATTAGAGTAGTCCAAAATTAAAATACAATAAGAGAAGTGTACTTTCCATATTGATTTTATGGGCATTGTCCAAAATTAATTTAATAATTTCAAAAAGTTAGAAAAATGATTAATTATCATGCTCTATGTATAGTTGGTGATAGTTATAAAAAATAAAATTAATCTTCAACTATTCAATTATTAGATACAACTATGACCTTAACTCCATCAATTAACTTAAGTCTGATTATTCTAGAACTAATAGCTTTATTTCAACTCTAATCACACTTATATTGGATAACTATTAGCTTAACTCCAGTGATTCTACAATTATTAGCTTAACTTCAATGCTAATCACTTATGGCTGAGTCCAATTGCATTTGACATCTAAAAGTCTAGATGATGCAGAGTCATGTAAGAGTCCAACTTGTCAAGATTGATTCTATAAGCATTGCCCAAAATTTTTAATTAATAATTTGAAGAAAATAAAAAATAGCTTAGTTAACATATGATAAGCACACATAGTGATAGTTGGAAAAAATTAATGTAATGTCCCCTCACGACCCCCATCTGAAAATACAAAGCTTAGAAAAAAGAGACTATGAGTCTGACACCCTAGGTGAGCTTGATACGACGAAACGATAGGGAAACAGATCCACTAGTGGGAAAATTATAATCTTAGTCAAGTTGAGGAACTGGAAAAGAAAGATGAACGGTGATACATTTATTTTAATTTTATTAGGGGGACTCTTTATACCCATAAAGTGACACAGTCTATGACTTTATGTTGGGAATATGTTTGAATGTAGATATGTCCACTAATGATACACGTGTTCCAATTAACTTATGCCTCAAATTATTACTTGACCCTAATAATACCTTATCATTCTGATAATTTATTTGCATACAAATAACTATATTACTTGATTCCCTTTGTTTGTGTTGAAATTTGTTTTGAATAAGTGAGTGATATTAGTAAAAAGAAAATGTATACCTTTTTCCTTTATTTGGGGAATGATCAATAGTATCATTGATTACATATGGAAGTGGATGAGTAGGTGCCACTCCCTTTCTAACATAGAAATTTTAACCAAGGAAACATTTTGGAATCTAAGGAGGATTTTACTACACCCTAAAAGGGAAACCTATCGGTAAATATGCCCCTTGTCCCTATGTGTTTATGTGTTTTTTCCTATAAAAGGTTTGGGGGGGGAGCAGATGCCAAGGGGAAGGCATTTGGGGAATTGTGTTCCGCTCCATCAAACTGAAGGGACTCCTCTGCAAACACTTTGCCTTTGCATGGCGATCTGACTTAGGTGTGGTATGTGATTGTTTTAAGATGGATATGCATTTTGTTTTAAATTTAATATGGCCATCGGGTATGGTGATCTAGGTTTATTTTCTGTTTGAAGATTGATCTATTAAAAAAAAACCTCTGTCTATTCCACAATTTCATAGAAGAAGACATTTTGGGTTTATTTTTGTTTGAATATTGATCTATTAAAAAAAAAGAACTCTGTCTATGCCACGACTTCATAGAAGAAGTCGATCTAGGTTTATTTTCTGTTTGAAGATTGATCTATTAAGAAACCTCTGCCTATGCCATGATTTCATAGAAGAAGACGTCCTGGGTTTATTTTCTATTTCAAGATTGATCTATTAAAAACCTCTGCCTATGCCACGATTTCATAGAAGAAGACATTCTGGGTTTGGATGTTAGTGATCAATTGAGTGCTGGCAATGATCAATCGAATGCTGGTAGTGATCAATCTTAGCGGCATCCCAAGTTGTCTCATTACTTAAAGCTGGTATTCCAACATTTTTTTCAAGACTTTGTGTTTTCAGAGATCTTTTAGATTATTTATCTGTATCTTTTCTGTTATTTAATATTAATGGAGATGAATTCTCATATAAAGAAACAAAGGGGCAACTCATGTATTTGGCAGAGGAACGCCTCCATTTAAATTTATCATGCAGTGTATTTTTAGATCTTGTTTATAATCCAGCATGAAGCTGTAATCCATTTTATGTTGATCCAATGATACTGGAAGCAATACTCAGACTAAATTATTTAAACTTTAATCTCATTTCGTTGGAGCGATCTCAATTATTAAAGCAGATGTGATCACAGAACTTTAAATTCAAACCCTGTATGTTTCTTTGTCAATTCTCTACAAAATCCATTTGGGTTTGAATGTTATTTTGTCATTTCTCTGCAAAAATCGATTTAGTTTTGAATGTTATTTTTGTCAAACATCTGCAAAATCGATCTGAAGTTGAAGGTCTGTTTCTTTGTCAATTCTCTGCAAAGTCGATTTGGGTTTGAATGTTATTCTGTCATTTCTCTGCAAAAATCAATTTGGGTATTGAATGTTATTTTTGTCAGACCTCTGCAAAATTGATCTAAAGTTCAAGGTTATTCTTTGTCAATTCTCTGCAAAATCGATTTGGGTTTGAATGTTATTCTGTCAATTCTCTACAAAAAATAGATTTGGGTTTGAAGGTTATTCTTTGTCTGCAAAATTCATTTGGGTTTGAATGTTATTCTATCAATTCTCTGCAAAAATCGATTTGGGTTTGAAGGTTATTCTTTATCTGCAAAATCGATCTGGGTTTGAACGTTATTCTGTCAATTCTCTGCAAAAATCTATTTGAGTTTGAAGGTTATTCTTTGTTTGTGAAATCGATTTGGGTTTGAATGTTATTCTGTCAATTCTCTGCAAAAATCAGAAGGTTATTCTTTGTCTCCAAAATTGATTTGGGTTTGAATATTATTGTTGTCAATTCTCTGCAAAAATCGATTTGGGTTTGAATGTTATTTTTTTCAAACCTTTGCAAAATCAATCTGAAGTTGAAGGTTATTCTTTGACAATTCGCTACAAAAATCAATTTGAATTTGAATGTTATTCTTGTCAATTCTCTGCAAAAATCGATTTGGGTTTGAATGTTATTCTTGTCAATTCTCTGCAAAAAATGATTTGGGTTTGAATGTTATGTTTGTCAAACCTCTGCAAAATAAATCTGAAGTTGAAGGCTATTCTTTGTCAATTCATTGCAAAAATCAATTCGAGTTTGAATGTTATTCTTGTCAATTCTCAGCAAAATCGATCTGGAGTTTCAAATATTATTCTTTATTAAAAATATCTGTTATTTTGCCATGATTTCATATAGGAAATCAATCTAGGGTTTGGTTTTGATTAAATACTGATCTTTATTAAAATCTCTATCTTTTATGACCATGATTTCATGAGAACTCAATCTGGTGGTTAAGCAATGGCAGAATATCCTTTTATTAAGGACTATAAATAATTTCTATACTAATGTATGGTCGAAAGATGGATCTTGAATATGTTTTAACGTATGTTATAAAGTTTGGAATTATTTCAGATCTAGAAGGAATAAAGCACCATGTTGTTATAGGGCCTAAGTTGCCCTTTTTCTTTTATATACCAACTCCTGGTGGCTGGTCATGAGCTCATTCTTGGATAAGCTAGTATCATTTCTATGCTAAGTGATTGTGCAGAGCCGAGTCTTGAACATCCCTTTTGGGGATTGGGAAAGGCAAATTTGCACTACACTCGACTTGTTTCGAGGCTGAATTTGACTTGTAACAGATAAGCCGCATCATTGTACCCCCTATATGGAAGAATTAATAAAATGAATAACAAAATCTTGGTGGACGTAACCTCATGAAGGAGGTGAACCATGTATATGGTTGTCTCGTCTTTGTTATTTTTATGTTGTGCATGCTCTTTTTGTATAATGGTATTAGTATGGGTGCAATATAAATTTTTATTGATGAAATAGGTTAATAACATATTTTGTAGACATTCAATTCAAAAGCACATTATTGGATGGTTTAAATGTTTAAATAAAAATGAAAAAAAAAATTACCCATTTTATCTAATTCCCCAAGAAGGTATTTCGGGGATGTCACAATTAAACTTCATCTTCAAATATTCCATTATTAGATACAACTATGAGCTTATCTAAATTGATTATAGAGCTATTAGCTTAACTTCAACACCAATAGTGACTTTTACTTGAAGTGAAATTGTTGATATATTAATTTTAAATTAACTATTAGATATAAGTTTAACATAACTCCAATTATTCTACAACTATTATCTTGACTTCAACTCTATTCACTGTATACTGGATAACTAGTAGTTTAACTATTTGATACAACTATTAGCTTCACTCAAATGATTAACTTAACTTCAACTCGAATAGCTTTAGGCTTGGTAGAAGTGCATTTGACATCTGGGCTGATTCACAATCATGGACTCCTTTAAAGACACTTTAGATGCCACCTAATATTGGAAAAACTTGGAAACTATGACTTTAGGTGACAATTAGATGTACTTCCCTAATTTATTTGAAGATGAAGTAAAAAGACAAAAGATAGGTAATTGAATTAGCTTTTATAATACATAGCATTTATGCAGACAAAATGTGTGTAAATGATTATAAAATTAGTTTTCGTGAAATTGGGTTTTCAAATTTTCAGCACATCTTAACATATATGTTTGTGCGGGTGCAACAATATATGAGGTAAATGATGTCAATTTGGGATAAAATATAGAAGACATATAAAGGACATATGGGCCTAGTGCAACACTATTTATTCAGAATTTTTCATGAATTATTTGTTTTATTATTAATTATTGAAGTCACAAAATCTTGAAATGAAAACGTTATGTGCGGGTGCAACACTTTAGGGGAAAAACTTAATGAAATCCTTGATTTATATATATAAGATGATAGAGCTTGATCTCATCTAGTGAACCATATAGTTTTCTTGGGAAATGGTGATGAAAACCAAAAGTTATATAAAAAACAATCGATGTGTCTATTTTTTAAAATTGACATGTGCCATTTAGAAAAATAATTATAAATAAATAAAACATAGTTTTGAAGGAAAATTACATATTCAGAATTGTAAGATCGTACTCTACAATATTCTAAATTTTCATAAAAAAATAGTGTGCCTGTCATAGCAAAACACAACATCTAAACTGAGCATATTGATAGAGTTCTAAAATACAAGCAATAGACTTGGTTTATTTGTTGTGGCCAATAGGTTTAGTAGTCCGAAGCTACTTCCGAACATAATGCCAAACCTTATTCCTGCAAATTTTTTTAATTTAAAAAAAATGCATGTGTTATAATGCATATCCATTATAACACATATGCTTTTTTGGTTAACTAATTTTCTATGAGAGTAAAAATGAGTAATGGCATCCTTGTCCCATTATAATACCATTTAGACTTCCAATATTCCATCCAAATGGTCTATGGGGTGGCACATGGCCCAACATTATATTTGTTAAGAGGGGGGAGGATTCAAAGGAGGGAGAGGAAGGTGTAGAGGGAATCATTGGAGGGAGGAATAAGCAGGGGACATATATGGGGGGGATGAAGGCACGAGAAATATAAGGGGAAGGGAGGGATGGTTAAGGGAGATATGTAAGGGGGGGAGACAAGAGAGATATGAGGGGTGGATGATTGTTCATCGATGTCTGGAAATGTATGGTCCATAGAATAGAACAGATCCTATGGTACCAAGAATCTTCAAACAAGTGTGTGGCCATCAGTGTAATGGGTGTTTATATGTGTATTAAATATTTTGACAGTTTTCAAGATTTAGTAATTAGTATTTACAGTAAGTAGGTGAAATCTTATTTCTATCATTGTCATCATCATCATAATCGTCATCATAGCCATAGTCATCATGATCATCATAATCATCATCACCATCATTGTTGATCAGCATCGTCATCATGATCATGATCATCATCATCATCACCATCATCATCCTCGTCATCATCATATTCATCATCCTCATCATAATCATTGTCATCATCCTCCTCATCATCATCATCATTGTTCATCATCACCATTCCATTGCAAATGCTTGAAAATAAAATCAAAGCAAAGTTTCCACTAAACCTATCATCATTGTTCCTCCTCCTCCTCCTCATCATCATCATCATCACCCTCATAGTCATCATCATCATCATAGTCAGCATCCTATTCCTCATCATCATCACCACCACCACCATCATCATCATCATCATCATAGTCAGCATCCTCTTCCTCATCATCATCATAACCACCATCATCATCATCATCATCATCATCATCGTCATGATCATCATTGTGATCATGATCATCATCATTACCATCATCATCCTCATCGTCGGTATCATCATCATCACCATCATCATCACCATCCTCATCATCATCATCATCATCGTCATCATCATCATCCTCATTCTCATTAACATCATCATCACCCTCATCCTCATTATCATCATCATGGTTATCAACACCATCATCATCCTCATCATCATCGTGGTCATCGTCATGAACATCATCATGATCATCATGACCCTCATCCTCGTCATCATCATCATAGCCATCATCCTCCTCCTCATCATCACCATCATTGGTCATCATCATCGTCATCACGATCATCATCATCATCATCATCACCACCACCACCATCATCATCATCCTCATGATGATGATGATGAGGACTATGAGGATGATGATGATGATGATGCTGACGATGATGATGAACAATGATGGTGATGATGATGAATATGATGATGATGATGACAATGAGGATGATGATGGTGATCATCATCATCATCATCCTCATCATCACTGTCATCCTCATCATCATCACCATCATCAGCACCATCATTGTTCATCATCATCATCGTCGTCGTCATCATCATCATCATCGTCATCCTCTTCCTCCTCATCCTCATCATCATAGTCATCATCATCTTCATCATCATCGCCATCATTGTTCATCATCATTGTCATCATCTTCTTCATCATCATCGTCATCCTCATCACGATTATCATCCTCATCATCACCATCACCATCCTCATCATCATCATGGCCATCATCATCAACATCATTATCATCATCACCTCATCCTCATCATCATCATTATAGTCATCATCCTTCTCCTCCTCATCATCACCATCATCACCACCCTCATCCTCATCATAATCATCATCATCATCATCATCACCCTCATACTCATCATCATCATCTATGTCATCATCATCACCATCGTTGTTCATCATCATTTTCGTCATCATCATCATCATCCTCATCCTCATCCTCCTCCTCCTCATCATCATCATCATCACTGTAACGAACCCAAAAGTGGTAAGAGATTTTTTTTCCTCTTTAATTATAATTTTAAATCTATGATACCACTACTTTTCATCAATTGGGTGATGAAAGTAAAGAACATTTAAATAAAATCAGCCATTTCACTCCTAATAATAAAATCAGCCATTCCATTCATTCCTAAGATCTATATTTTAACAAAAGGGCCTGTAAGTAATAACTCTAGCTTTTCTCCCTTGTTAGACTATCTATCATCTTATAAGGATTAACAAACAACATTCCTCCTTTTGATTCAATTCATCCATAAGAAATCCTTATACAACATCCTTACCATGAGAACATAAGATAACTATACCAAACATCATCAAAGACACGGATATGTAACACTCCCCAAATGAACTGGGATAGAATCTTAGAAAGGAATGCGAGTAACTAATTACTTTTATTGTTATGAACCAAGCATTCTTAAGGAATACCATAATATATATCTTCTTGTCTCTTTATCTCCTTCAATGTGATTCTAGGCTAGTAAGCATGCTGCATGATAAAGATCCTTAAACCATTTCCCAAGAAAAATATATGGTTCACTAGATGAGATCAATCTCTATGATCTTATATATAGAAATCAACGATTTCATTAACTTTTTCCCCTACAGTGTTGCACCCGCACATAACGTTTTCATATCAAGATTTTGTGACTTCAATTATTAATAATAAAACAAATAATTCATGAAAAAATCCGATTAACTAATGTTGCACTAGGCCCATATGTCCTTTATATGTCTGCAAGATTTTATCCCAAATTGACATCATTTACCTCATATATTGATGCACCCGCACAAACATATATGTTAAGATGTGCTGAAAATTTGAAAACCCAATTTAAGGAAAACTAATTTTATAATCATTTCTATATATATTGTTCATCATCATTGTCATCGTCACCCAATTTAAGGAAAACTAATTTTATAATCATTTCTATATATATTGTTCATCATCATTGTCATCGTCACCCAATTTAAGGAAAACTAATTTTATAATCATTTCTATATATATTTTTCATCATCATTGTCATCGTCATCATCATCCTCCTCCTGCTCCTCCCCCTCCTCGTCATCCTCATCATCACCATCATCATCCTTATCATCATCATGGTCATCATCATCAACACCATCATCATCATCATCACTCTCATCCTCATCATCGTCATCATAGTCATCATCCTCCTCTTCCTCATAATCACCATCATTATTCATCATCATCATCATCATCATACCCATCATCATCATCATCATCCTCCTCATCATCATCATCATTAGCACCCTCATCCTCATCATCATCATCATCATCATCACCCTCATGCTCATCATCATCAGCATAGTCATCATCCTCTTCCTCATCACCATCACCACCACCACCACCATCATCATCATCATCATCATCATCATCATCATCATTGTTCATTGTCATTGTGATCATCGTCATCATCATCACCATCATCATCCTCATCATCAGTATCATCATCATCACCATCATCATCACCATTCTCATCATCATCATCATCATCATCATCATCATCATCATCACCATCATCATCCTCATCCTCATCCTCATTAACATCATCGTCACCCTCATCCTCATTATCATCATCATGGTCATCAACACCATCATCATCCTCATCATCATCATGGTCATCATCATCATGACCCTCATCCCTGTCATCATCATCCTAGTCATCATCCTCCTCATCATCATCACCATCATTGTTCATCATCATCGTCATCGCCATCATCATCATCATCATCATCACCATCATCATCATCATCATCATCATCATCTTCATGATGATGATGATGAGGATGATGAGGATGATGATGATGATGATACTAATGATGATGATGAACAATGATGGTGATGATGATGAAGATGATGATGACGATGACGATGAGGATGATGATGGTGATCATCATCATCATCATCCTCATCATCACCGTCATCCTCATCATCATCACCATCATCAGCACCATCATTGTTCATCATCATCATCATCGTTGTCATCATCATCATCATCCTCTTCCTCCTCCTCCTCATCACCCTTATCCTCATGATCATCATCATAGTCATTATCATCTTCATCATCATCACCATCATTGTTCATCATCATTGTCATCATATTCTTCATCATCATCATTATCATCCTCATCATCATTATCATCCTCATCATCACCATCATCATCCTCATCATCATCATGGCCATCATCATCAACATCCTTATCATCATCACCCTCATCCTCATCATTATAGCCATCATCCTTCTCCCCCTCATCATCATCATCATCCTCATCCTCATCATCATCATCATCATCATCACTGTAACGAACCCAAAAGTGGTAAGAGATTTTTTTTCCTCTTTAATTATACAATTAAATCTACGATACCACTACTTTTCCTCAATTGGGTGATGAAAGTAAAGAACATTGAAATAAAATCAGCCATTTCACTCCTAATAATAAAATCAGCCATTCCATTCATTCCTAAGATCCATATTTTAACAAAAGGGCCTTTAAGTAATAACTCTAGCTTTTCCCCCTTGTTAGACTATCTATCATCTTATAAGGATTAACAAACAACATTCCTCCTTTTGATTCAATTCATCCATAAGAAATCCTTCTACAACATCCTTACCATGAGAACATAAGATAACTATACCAAACATCATCAAAGACACGCATATGTAACACACCCCAAATGAACTGGGATATAATCTTAGAAAGGAATGCAAGTAACTGATTACTTTTATTGTTATTAACCAAGCATTCTTAAGGCATACCAAAATATAATTACCATAATATATATCTTCTTGTCTCTTTATCTCCTTCAATGTGATTCTAGGCTAGTAAGCATGCTGCATGATAAAGATCCTTAAACCATTTCCCAAGAAAACTATATGGTTCACTAGATGAGATCAAGCTCTACGATCTTATATATAGAAATCAAGGATTTCATTAATTTTTTCCCCTAAAGTGTTGCACCCGCACATAACGTTTTCATTTCAATATTTTATGACTTCAATAATTAATTATAAAACAAACAATTCATGAAATATTCTGAATAAATAGTGTTGCACTAGGCCCATATGTCCGTTATATGTCTGCAATATTTTATCCCAAATTGACATCATTTACCTCATATATTGTTGCACCCGTACAAACATATATGTTAAGATGTGCTGAAAATTTGAAAACCCAATTTCACAAAAACTAATTTTATAATCATTTCTATATATATTGTTCATCATCATTTTCATCGTCATCATCCTCCCCTCCTCCTCCCCCTCCTCATCATCCTCATCATCACCATCATCATCCTCATCATCATCATGGTCATCATCATCAACATCATCATCATCATCATGACCCTCATCCTCATCACCATCATCATAGTCTTCATCCTCCTCTTCCTCCTCATCACCACCAATATTCATCATCATCATCGTCATCATCATCATCACCATCATCATCCTCATCATCGGTATCATCATCATCACCATCATCACCACCATCCTCATCATCATCATCATCATCATCACCATCATCATCCTCGTCCTCATCCTCATTAACATCATCATCACCCTCATCATCATCATCGTCATCATGATCAACATCATCATCATCATCATGACCCTCAACCTCGTCATCATCATCATAGTCATCATCTTCCTCCTCCTCATCATCACCATCATTGTTCATCATCATCGTCATCGCCATCATCATCATCATCATCATCACCATCATGATGATGATGATGATGATGACGATGATGATGATGGTGATGATGATGATGATGATGATGGCGATGACGATGATGATGAACAATGATGGTGATGATGATGAAGATGATGATGATGACGACGATGAGGATGATGATGGTGATCATCATCATCATCCTCCTAATCATCACCGTCATCCTCATCGCCATCATCAACACCATCATTGTTCATCATCATCATCATCGTCGTCATCATCATCATCATCCTCCTCTTCCTCCTCCTCCTCATCACCCTTATGCTCATGATCATCATCATAGTCATCTTCATCTTCATCACCATCACCATCATTGTTCATCATCATTGTCATCATCTTCTTCATCAGCATCATCATCCTCATCATCATTATCATCCTCATCATCACCATCATCATCCTCATCATCATCATGGCCATCATCATCAACATCATTATCATCATCACCCTCATCCTCTTCATCATCCTTCTCCTCCTCATCATCACCATCATTGTTCATCATCATCATCATCGTCATCCTCATCATCATCATCATCATCATCGTCATCCTCATCATCATCATCATCATCATCATCTCATCATCATCATCACCACCCTCATCCTCATCCTCCTCCTCCTCATCATCACCCTCATACTCATCATCATCATCTATGTCATCATCATCACCATCATTGTTCATCATCATCGTCGTCATCATCATCATCATCATCATCATCATCATCATCATCATCACTGTAACGAACCCAAAAGTGGTAAGAGATATTTTTTCCTCTTTAATTATAAATTTAAATCTATGAGACCACTACTTTTCGTTAATTGGGTGATGAAAGTAAAGAACATTGAAATAAAATCATCCATTTCACTCCTAATAATAAAATCAGCCATTCCATTCATTCCTAACATCCATATTTTTAAAAAAGGGCCTTTAAGTAATAACTCTAGCTTTTCTCCCTTATTAGACTATCTATTGTCTTATAAGGATTAACAAACAACATTCCTCCTTTGGATTCAATTCATCCATAAGAAATCCTTCTACAACATCCTTACCATGAGAACTTAAGATAACTATATCGAACATCATCAAAGAAACGCATATGTAACACTCCCCAAATGAACTGGGATAGAATCTTAGAAAGCAATGCGAGTGACTGATTACTTTTATTGTTATTAACCAAGCATTCTTAAGGCATACCAAAATATAATTACCATAATATATATATTCTTGTCTCTTTATCTCCTTCAATGTGATTCTAGGCTAGTAAGCATGCTGCATGATAAAGATCCTTAAACCATTGTAAATCATAAGAGTTCTCATGGGCATTTCAGGAGGTTATTCCGTCATACAAAGTGCCACTTTCTTTTACAATCAGATTTCATAGGAACGTAATCGAGGTATATAGTGTTATGTTTATTCATGTTCACCTAAGATATAAGATGTTCTTACCTTTGCCGGACGGTTCCATTATTTATGTCCACACTTCACTGATTCCATACACAAAGCAATTACGAGGTTCTTCGCAAACAGAACTAGTCAATGAATAAGAATATCATGGGTATGACCGATACAATATTTTGGTCACATAATTTTTCTTGGAATGAAACCACAAAAGCATCATGTTCTTAAATTTAAGATGAATACAATCCATATTCGCAACTTTACACAATCCATAAAGACAAACCTTTATAGTATCCACCATTCTTGTAGATTCCAGTAATAGAAAAAGGGATACAGACTCCTGAGGCAGCTGCTGATTAAAACGAAAAGCGGCTGCTAATTACAACAATAGGGTTACGTAGTTACAATTTGATGAAACATATGAAAATTCTATCCTTTGCATATTCAGATGTGTATATGTTGTATGATAACCACCCTACCTTCATCAAGCTATTTTCTAATTTCCCTTGCTAACATATTCCCTGCATTCACAACTTGGCTTCAAATGGGTAAGCTCAAAAACAACATCGTTATGTAATATTCAGACTATCTAAAATGGAACATATCAACCACAAATCATGTTATAAAATAATGCAACGAATAAATTTTAACTGCTAGCACTTAAAACTTTCTTCCTATATTTAAAAGACCGATCCGACTGAAAGCTCAACTTTGACTTTCCTCCCAACCAATTGACTCTATCCGACGTGTGTTATTTCTCCTAGAGTCACCCCCGAGCTTGGGCGACGAAGCCACTAAGGTAAGGAATAAAAGTTAGAACCCCTCCCGAGTGCTCTAAGCTAAGCCAAGGGTTTGACCCCTGAGTTATCAAACATATTGCTAACTTGCTACCCTTTTGGGTGCCATTACTCTCGACTGTACATAAATTTAAACCTCCCTTAAGTATTCATTTATTTACATTCCAAAGCTAACAATTACGTAATTTTCACAATCTTAACAGTTAAAGGGTTACCGCTCTATAGAAACCAATGTGTAGATCAATGCGCAGACGATCTCAAAAAGGATATAACATATCCATTTAATTCCCGATCTAAGGAAAGCAGTTACTCAGACCTATACGATTCTGAAGAGTTACATTATGGAATCACACCAACGAGTATGTGGATTTGCAATTCCAAGATAGCGAAATCAAAACAAAAGTGCAGGGGGTAAAATGCCTCTGGGTTAGTGATTTCTCCTTTGGAAAAGAAAAAAAGTTTATGCTAGGAGTAGCACATAGAGATGGGCATTCTCCTTTATGATTTATCATCAATTGCACAAGAATTAGCGATTACTCCTTCATCCAATCAAATAAAATTAGCAATCGCACACTCTGGACACCTCTGGATCGAGGATATGTCACATTCAACTGATAAACAAAAATAAATAGCATCCCATGTACAGATTCTAAATCAGCAAACTCTGCTATCGGCAATTTAACATTTATACAAGGGCAGCATACAGAAAAAAACATACAACTAAATATCCTTCATTGCTTGACCCATACTACTCCCAAGAGCTATGCTGGGGATCGCATAAGCTCAAAAGTGGACTAGCAATTTCCTATTCAATGATGCAAACATAACTAGCCGGATGGACACATGGTTTGGCTATTCTATTTTTAGAAAAATAAAATAGTATGGAGTGGCCAATAAGCAGAAAGGACACCTTCACCTCTTCGATCTAGTACATTACACTGGGGATTTCCATGCATAGCGATCGACATATTTTACAGCAATAATAGGGATCGCACTGGAGTGGGTTAGAATTTGTACATGGCAATACGTTTTTTGTTTTTTTTCAAAGAGGGTAAACGAATCTGGCCCTTGCCTAAACGACTTCAAGGAGGAGCCAGTAATTATCATAATGAACAATATACATTACTAAAACATGAAACGACGATAGCCGAGTTGCCTACGATCCTTACAAAAAGCAGGTAATCCCAAACAAATTCGCTGGCAGCCATCTCACTATGGATACAAGTAGATGGGGCACCGATGGTTATCTAAGTTTATATAATAGCAATCAAACAAAACCAAGACCGCTAGGAAAGGTTTGGTAAGAACCCCACGACGTTTCACTCCCTTTAGAAATTGGATCTGCTCTTTTGATGTACAAGATCGAGGCATTTTGGTTTGCAGTATAAATTAAGATAGAGATCACAGAGCTAGTTCAAGAATGATCACACAGAACCTCAATAACTACAGCAAGACAAAACCCTCCATTCCTAAAATAATGAAGGCATTCAAAACAAAAACGCAGGTCATACAATGCTCCAGAAGGAAACGCAATAAAAAAGTTACCACTGACCATTCTTCCAGAGTGATCGCTAGCGGATAGCACCCCCTCCAGAATTGGATTCCGCTCCTTTTTCCCCTCATCCTTTTGTAAGTTCTCCAACTTCCAAGAGTCTTCCCCCTTCAGTTTGCATTTTTCTCTCCTTAATAAAGTTGTAGTATTCCCGTTTTCTTTTCTCCCAATGCATGTGGGATTTAGCTTTTTTGTTTTAAAACTGATTCCCTTAATATATTTATGTGTAACTTACATTAATTCAACCCACGTTCATACTTATCTCTCCCTATCGGTTCAAGGGTCTCTTCAAACCAAAAAAACCTTTTGTCTCTATTTCAAAATGTTTCTTTTTAATTATCAACTCTACCCTTTTTAATTATATTAACCTCTTCTCTTTTAAATATATTAATCTTACCTCTATACCAAAGGTATTAGGATTGTATCAAGGTTAATATAAAAGGTCTTATACCTTTAACTTTTCTCTTTTTCTCTATAATTACATGTAAGTGCCCACTTCCTTTCTCCTTTGATACATTTAGAGTACAATTATCTACCTACCTAGCATAGTGGAATCGGTATCGTGAAAATTAATAAAGGTGCTAACCCACCATACTTCAACAATTGCATGTTCCCTTGTTCCCTTAACAAGTAAAGCATTGTTTCTCAATTGATTCCAATTTATGCACAACGGGTTGTCATGTTAGTAAGTAAACACTACTCACTTTTTCCTTAGCACTCACAAGTAATATAATGACTCATAGTGATCATTGATCAAGTCGCTAGGTTCTATTTTCATGAATTCCCCTTCCCCCTAGTGGATTCGTCATCGATTGTCGTTTTTAGTCATTCGAAGCTTTGAGTCTTTAACTCTATCAATTACATCTACAATTTGACAAAGTTTTAAAGTTGGTACTTACAGTGATGTTTACTTACACTATGAGTTTCGGGTCGAGGGTGAATTGGTACCCATTCACCCTCATCCTCATCATCATCATCATCATCATCATCATTGTTCATCATTATCGTCATCATCCTCATCATCATCATCCTCATCATCCTCATCGTCATCATCATCATCATCATCACCATCATCATCCTCGTCCTCATCATCATCACCATCATCACCCTCATCCTCATCATCATCATCATGGTCATCGTCATCATCATCATCATCACCCTCATCTTCGTCGTCATCATCATAGTCATCATCCTCCTCATCATCACCATCATTGTTCATGATCATCATCATCGTCATCATCATCATCATCATCATCATCCTTATCATCATCATCATTGTCATCACTTTTATCGCTCTCCCAAAACTTCACTGTACAAATGAGAAATGAGGCCTGCGACCTCTGTTTTTTTTTTTCTTAGTTTTCCATATCGCACTTGCGATATATATCGCATATGCGATACTTCCTTACTAACATTAGCCTTGTGTTTGGGCTCGTGTTATTCAAAAATATCTCAAAACAGTAAGAAATTTATATTATTTAATTAATTAAATTATAATAATATTAATTATTAATACATAAAATTTTTATCACAAATATTAAGAAATTCATATTCTTTAATTAATTATAATATTAATATTAATTATCAATACTTAAAATTTTTATTAATTAAAAAACAAATAATTTTTATAATCATTCAATTAACATATTTTATTATACTTTATTAAAGATAATTAATATAAAATACCTTTAATAACGTTATATTATAATGATAATAATAAAGTAGAATTATTAATTTAAAAATAATAATTATAACATTATAATATAGTATAATAAAGTATTATATTTATGTCAAAGATATTTTTAGATTTATTAATAATAAAATAATAAATATTATAACTATTATCATATAAAAAAAAGTATTATTTGTAATGATATACATGTCTATGATGTTTGTGTCTATTAAATATTTTATTTTTAACTAAAAACATTGAAAAATATAATTTATGTAAATAAAATATGTTAATTGAACAACCCATGAAAGTTGCAATACAATGTAACCCTTTATAAAAATCACAAAAGACATAACCCTTAATGGATAACAAATGTAAATCTAGTGGTTAGACATCGAACTAATATACATTTAGCATAACATATTTATATTTTCCATATAGATTATAATTAGGTTTTGGAGCATTAGGTTTTGGAGCATTTTTAGAGGAGGTTAAAAGACAGGTTGATAATTTTTTTGCATTCATCTTTATAGATCACTCAAACAAAAGGAAATACCACTGAAATTGAGACACCAACAAGAATTCTTCAACATGAAAACATACGTAAATAAAATGAAAACAAGAATAGTAACTCTTTCATATATAAAATGAAAACATGAATAGTAAAACATGAAAACAAGAATAGTAACTCTTTCGTATATAAAATGAAATATTGATTTAATTTGTTTTCTTTTACATCGAATTTAATTGAAACAAAATCGTTTTGATATAGAAATATGCATTCAGAAATATGTGTTTATATGTTATTGTATATCTCCTTGCCACATTAATACAATTTAGTTGGACCTATTGCTATCCTTCATGCAATGTTTTCATACTTAATAACTCAGTAAGTGCAAGTGGTAACCCTATCGGAAGCCCGACCTCTTAATTGTCTCAAAACTCTGGTAGCGAGGGGTAGAGAGGAAGAATCGATTGTTGTAAAGACGTGGTTTGTTGCTTCAGCAAATGACCTTTACAACCTCAACCTGAACACCGTGACACATACAATCATATGGTGAACCAAATTGCATCTGATGATTTTATGATGAGATCACCTCAGGAAACGCTAGAATCTTCACTAAGCTGTAACGCCCAAAGAACCTATCTATTTTTTCTTTCTTCAGATCATAACAAATTACGCTGGGGTTATATGTGACATATATACATCTTTGTAGATTGCAACACATTGCAGTGAGCATATTGTTGATGTTAATTCTTGCAACTCGGTTATATTGGAGGTAAGCAATTGGAGGTAATAGTTCTAAGATTTACTTTTCTTCGTAGAGTTTGTTTTGCATAGGAAATCAGAACTATGCCGCACCTCCAGTGTTGTTTTGGGAAACCCTTTGTGTGTCTCACTGCAATGTACTGTTACTACTCATCTGGTTCGGGAAGTCGATCCCGACATTAGCATTGAGACATGCTATTGTTTAAAATCAATAATGGTAACACACTTAAAATATCTCAACTTGAATGTATTAAAGATGAATTCAGAGTATTAGGTTTCATAGTTATTTGGGACATACTTAGAGAAATATAATTAATTATCTTTTTTAATGATAGTTTAAAATAAATTCAACATGTTGATTTTATATGATTACGGCTTCAATTTAAAATATGAGAATAAATTATATATATAATATGGTTAATTTTTTAAAGATAAGTAACTAACCTAGATTTTATAAGGTTAATTGCATATCTCATAAAGAGATGTGCTGATGATCTTAGTGTACTCTCACATTGGATAGAGCCATAAACTAACTCTTACCTTTAATAAGAATGTTTAACTGAATATTGTCCTATACTTATATGATATTGGGTAAATATCAATTTGATAGGTACACGATATTTAATTATTAATACACATGTGGTTTCTATGTAATTGGTTACACATTTAGATGATAGAAACCTAGGGAAAATGGAAGTTTGATTAAGGAACATGTTGATAAACATGACTTTTAAAGGATATAACTTAACATTTCATTTACGTCATATGGGAAGTAATTAACTCATGATAAGATTAGGTTCTTGATGTACACACGATTACAAGATTTTCATCATATGATTCTTGTAGATAATCTCCATAAATATTTTTCTTTTAAGAAGGATATTGTACTTAGCACGGGTATATTATAAGGTTATGGTAAGGATTTTGGGTATATTAGAAAAAGTAGGATGTTCTCTTTGAGTAAGAGGCATTTTGCACTAGTGGAAGTTTTTCCCATTACAAAGATAGATATTTCAAGTGTAGTGGTAGCATTTGCTAATAGAAACAATCCTTTACAAATAGGAAATAGTGATGGCGAGTGATAGCTAGGTTCATTGTTAACTATAGCTACCTTCATGTACTTCTAGATGTAGAAATGCATTTGTAAATTGTTAATAATGCAATTTCTATTTCATGTGTTTTCATATATTTGTATCTTGTATCAAAAATAGTTTTAGCTTATGAATTGAATGATTAATGCACTTTCTTACATATATTTATTCATATGTTAAATGGAATTGAAGATTCTTTAAATGACATACCTATTAATCTATAAATTTAATATTATTCTTAGGGTATAAAATCTTGGGAATAACATAAACTAATATTAAGCAAAACTCTATATAAATGAATAACTAATTTATTGTGAATGAGATAAATGAAGATGAGCCATGATAGATAAATAACCTTTTATGTGTGGCTTAACACTCTTAACACTCTTAAACACAATGTTGAAAGAAAAATATTTATTTCACTTGAATTAATGAAAGAGATTTACTAAACAAATTCCACACAAAAAGAAAAAGTATTCTCACTCTTATGCAAGACACACACAAATAAGAGATGTGATCACCATTCTGTATATCATGTTTGCATTTGTAAAAAACTCAAGTTACATGAGTGTATAAGCATGGTAAAACATTTGATAATTTTTTTTTAAATATTTTGCTAGGTAACATATGTATTAAACGGGCATAAGTTTTAGAAAAATCAATTTTAGGTTATTGATTATTTTCCATTATTCATTACTTCATTATTTTAATGATTTTTTTCATTATTTTTCATGAAATTCATGATTACATTTTAAATAAAAGATACATATATTAAATATGTTGTACTGTTAACCATGATCAATATTTCACTTCTTATTATTAACTTGTTATGATTAAATGGGATTTAATGGAGGTAAGCTATGGAATGGTAAAGTTGCAACATTGTATAAACATTTGATTTTGTTCCTTTTAAAAGTCAAGTAAAGTATATGCATAACCATTAAGGTTGGGCTTAGTCTCTATCCACCACTAATTGAAATATGTTCTCTTTCTATTTCTAGATTTTTTCTTCTAATCATGTAAGAGTGCTCAAGCTTAAAGGTTGGGCTGCTCTCATGCTTTTGTGCCATACTTTTTGGGCCATTGTGTTTACTTTTTTCTTCTCGTTTGAGGACCATTGCCTGATTCCATGCTTTAGGGATCAGGGGTATGTAAATATTCTAGTTGAGTCTCAGCAGGAATAGAAAATGTTCCATCATACTAACAAAAAGAAAAAATCCATTGATGATTATACAACAATTACCTTAACTTCAACTCTATTTGTGGTCATAATGAATATCTATTAGATTTACTATTAAATAACTATTAGGTTAACTCTTAAAATGTGGTAATAACAAACTATTAGATGAACATGTAGTTACACTACAACAAAACCCTCTGATTAGCGTCTCTTTTAGCTTCCTTTTTAGCATCCACTATCACTTTTAGTGTATTTTTCATCATTTTTTGGACAAAGTAGACACTTTTCCACTGGATGGTGCTTTTAATGGCATTATTTACGTCCCTTTTTAAAAGTTGACACTATTTTGGATGTTAATTAGCATCCCAATTAACGTCCCAATTAGCATCCCAATTAACGTCTCAATTAGCATCCCAATTAGTGCCCCAATTGGCGTCCCGATTAGCACCCCAATTAACATCCCAATTAACATCCATTTTTAAAAGTTGGCACTATTTTGGACGCTAACTAGCATCTCAATTAACATCCCAATTATCATCCCAATTAATGCCCTAATTAGAGTCCAAAAATTTATGATAACTCGTATAAAAGATAGCTCCTTTTGTGAGTAGGAAGTCTGACGTTAGAAACCTAGCTACCATATAGGAGATTTTGAAACAAAGAAGAAGTGCAAGATGAAGCATGGCTGAGTAATCCAATGCTATAGAAGTTGCAACTACAATAGTTCATCCTGATAAGAATAAATTTTTGTGTCGGACCATTGGTGTCTTAATGTCACATGCCCCAATTTTGCAAAAAAAACAATTTTATATTATTTGATTTTATTTGAGGAAAATATGTTAAATTTTATGGTAAGTTGTAAGGACGACTCAGGAGAGTCAAGGATATTTAATGTAATTCTGAATATGTTAATTATAAATAAATAAAGGAGGAGAGAAGAGCTTAAGAGAGTTGTTAAAAGAGTGTTTACTGGTCAAATTGGTGGAGGAGACTCGGTGGAGAGCAAACTGACATGTGGTAGTATCCTCAAACCACTTCCAACTATTGCAGGTGGAAATCTCCCTACATTTGGGGTCATGATTCCCCAAGAAAGTGCTATCAGAGAAGGTGGCTCAATTAATGAAAACTGACCCAAAAAACCTAGGAAATCTCTATAAAAATTCCCATTGAAGAGAGCTGAGGCTGCTCATTCTAGAGAGGTGATCATTCAGGTGAATGAATGTAATTCAAAGAGATTCAATGGAAGGGAATTGTGGAAATAGTTTGAGGGTATAACTGCTGAGTGATCTAGTGCAGATTTTTCAGCTCAAAGATCTTACTGCTTAGAGTGGGGTGGTCTACTAAGTTATTGAACAAGTCTACTATTTGCATGCTCCACTAGTTCTTAGCCAAGAAGACTAGGAACAGGCTTGGTGGTCTTGAGGAAGCATTGTTTCAGCGCTCTCTAGGAGATTGGTAGGGAGGAACAACCCCTAATGCTGTTGTCATCTGTCCTGAATAGGTTCTACATTATTTTGCTTTACTGTATTAGATAAATCAATCTGAGTTGGACTGATATGTGAATGTTACAGATTTAGTTTGTAGAATGTTAGAATATAGCAATATTTTAAAATGATTGAAGAAATTAACTTGATTAGAAAAGTGATATGTTAGAATAGAAATAATTTCTAGTCTGTGTTTTTCCACACCTCGAAATCCAGGTAGTACTCTGGCATAGGTAGAATGTTTAAGAATATAAGAGGATGTTTGAGTAGATAAGATTGTGTATTTATAGAAGGTATAGTAATTTTCTTCATGTTAAAATATTATGGAGGTTAAAAAGTGTTATGATATGTTTATACTCCTCTGTTTTCTCTTAGTAACTGAATGAAATGAAGTAGAAAATCACATTAGAGTTACAAGGATTACATACAGTTAAGTAAATAAACAAGCTACTAATCACATAGTTCATTCTCTAACAATATAAACTAAATCTAGAACTAGTATTTACTATAAACCAAATATGGTTAAATTTCAAAGTACCGTAGATTATAAAGAGTAAACTGAGTTACAGAATTTATGCTATATCATTCAAAAACTCTGAGTAAATTCTACTAGAGAGTTTATTAAATAAAAGGAATGAAAATATAATTAATAACTAGTATAAAACTAAATAATACCTATGTAGAGAGTATTTATAATTATTAGAGAGGCTTATAGCTATAAATATAAAACTTCAGGGTCGAAACCCAAACCAAGTTATCTCGCTATTATAAATAAAAACATCTAAGTTCGAAACCATTACTTGGATAATAATAAATATAAACGATTAGTCTACTATAGACTATTATAGTCCTTTCTAGAAACAAATGTACATTTACACAACACACTTGTATTAATAACTTAACCAAATTAACAAGAGGTATAATTTCATTATTAATAAACTGAAGAAATTATTTAGATAAGGGTTTCATTTCATGAAAACCCTAGCTTGTATTTTTTAGAACAAGTAAGTTAATATTATAAACTACACATAGTGACTCACTTAAGAAATTACAGTATTTCTATAAACTATTGTATTTAAAGAGAAGAAAATATTTAAACATGATAAACATTACTAATACTATTGTAACAAGATAATATAGGTAAACAGAAACCAACTCAGTTAATAAATTTAAGAATATATTTATCTAAGGGTTCTTTTACAGTAATCCTAGGGTTTATCTGAATTTAATAAGTATAAGAATATATATTTTATTTTAAGACTGAACTTACAGTCTTCACAATTACACATATAATTACAAAAGAAATCCTGAATAAATATTTATCTATATTAATAGACGAGGAAGGAAAGACTGTAATTCCTCAGAGCCATAATTTACAGGTTATAAAACCAATTCATAATTGAGATAGAGCTCGAAGCTAAAAGGAAATATTTTAAAACAAGTATATTACTCTGTCAGGCCAAAAGGCTTAAACATAACAAATTTACAACACCCAGCTCATGGTGAGTGTACCCAGCATTATTGCGTGGTTTTGGAACAAAACTAATAGTCAAGGTATTAAAACCCTCATTTGCTGTATATCTTTCATAAGTCAAGAAAACAATAATACAAGTCACGGCATCGAATGACGGAGCCACCCTACTATACGCAAGGGTTTAATAACGAAAAACAAAACCTAAAAACTGAAGACCAATTATCCCAAGATTGAAGGAACCAAGGTCATAAATTATTTCCAACTGAAACCATTTTTTTCCTTTAACTCTGTACAAGGAGGAGTTGCCACATTGTAACTGGGGCTTACCCGTATGACTTGATGGCAATCCAAGCATGGAGAGGTTTCTCCTAGATGAAAAGGAGAACCATCATATGCAAGTGGAAACAAAAATATTGATTATAAACTGATTTTATAACTATAATTGAAATTTTTAAAAGCTTATAACTTTTGTAATATGATTTTTCTTACCTCGAAGCAAAAGATTTGGAAGACGAGGAGGATTCTAGCCACACCATGAGTAGCACATCCCTCATGCTCACCAGTGACAAATGTGACAAGGCTCACAATACATATACATTGACAACTAGAGTAGGAGTAAGCTTTAGCAATGGCCACAAAAGAAAACAACACTAGAGACTACCGACAGAGAACAACTACACGCACAACAAAGTATTGCATGCAAAAGGAAAAACCAAGTGAGAGCTGTGAGTCTTGAAAACCACACACTAGAGTGACAACACCTTTCTATACACAGACAATGGAGCTCGAGATGAGCACAAGCAAGCCCTCATGGCTGCCATAAACCACACAGTGCAATGACCAAAACCCTCGATGAAAATTAAGAAGTAAGGTTGCGTGGTGAGCTTATAAGCTATGTAATGCAGAGTGGTGGATGTTCGATGTGCCCACAAATTTATTCAGTCCATAGTGGGTAGAGTTTTATAGTCTCCACTGCATCATTGGGAATCAAATTACTGTTAATAGTCTATACAATGATCACAATGATAACATGATATACAAAGTCAAAAACATAATGTATCAATGATAAACACTAAGTCAAACTAATTTGAATAGTAATATCTCTATGATATCGATAACCCTTGTTATATGTAAACAATGAAATAATTCGATGGTAAAATAACCACATTGGAAAATTCGATATTAGGGTATATGCCCTTGACCTTCAGACATTCGTCCAATAATAATAATTTATTCAAGTATAATATAGCAAGACCATGATGTTAGATCTAGTTTTGTGTAAACATTAATGGTAAGAATTTAGTTTGTAAATCATCAATGTGTATATAAAGGTATTTACACTCTGAAGTAATATCTTACACTTATGTGTTTAGTCTATGATACTTCTTGGAGGCTTATAATCATTTAGGCCTCCATAAGGAACCAAAGCTCTAAACGAATTAAACCAAGCCTACATTAGACTTGGTAGTTAAGATAGTAAAATTTTCCAAAATACATATGGCATCACTATTATTACAAACGAACAATATGATAATGTGAATTTTGTCACATTACTTATGACATGGAGAAAATTGGAGGATGGAAATCACAACTTAATGCCATTTATGAAAATGATCATTTATAAATGCAATATATATATAACAAGCTGATAATTTCCTCTGCTGAATCTTAATTAGAGGTAAAGCTATGAGTTCTATATAATATTGTTTCATGAAAGGCCTTAGCTCTATTTCCATATTTAAGCAGTGTTTTAAATTCTAGAAATAACAACAGTAGGAAATTCTTATTTCAGTAAAAATGTTGATACACTAAATCATGAGCTCTATGAAGAACTGGTAGATAATGTAAGGTATAGATGGAAAGAAGATTTGCCTAAAATAGCAGTCATTCTGATAGAAGACAATCAGTATGGAAAAGTATTGATCTTTACAACTTGACTTTTAAAGTACTGTCACAGTTTTAAAACACGTAAAAGAAACGTTACTTTACCTTGTAGTGTCCTTGAATTCTATTAAGCCAACTTTTACTCTAGCAGTATATTTATGATAAAAGAACCATATCTGAATTTATGCCTTAATAAACTCTTACTAGTTCAAAATTTACCTGTCAAGCCTGTAAGATCCAGAAATCCAGGTAAGTTAGCAATTGCTAAGTAAGCCCCAGTTAGAAAGTAACTTCTCACCTACTTGACAAAAATGAAATCATGAGTACAGCTAGAAGCAACTGATGCATATTATCTATGTCACATATCGAAATTAAAATGGTATTAATTTATATGTGTTTAAGTTAATCATTAGTTTGTTAACTGTTTCATTTATCCGTCAACCGCTAGCAGTTAACAGACTGCGGCTATAAACAATTTATGTTACATCAAAAGAATTTAAATTTTGTGAAAATTTGGGGTTATGACATGTGGTATCAGAGCACGAGGTTCAAACACTAGGCCTTGATGAAGCCCAACTTGCTTTCTATTAAACAGTGAATTTAAATTATTTTGCTGATGTTCGATAAAATTTCCCAATGCATTTCTCAAGTATCATAAAAAAGTAAAACAATTAACACATTATGGAAGTTTGAGGAAAATAAAGAGAAGAAAAATGGAAAGCTATATGACCTTTAGTAATCCAAGTATAGAACAATAAATTCATTTGGATTCTGTGTCATTTGTCATTGTATCGGACACAAACACTATGAGGATACATGTTGGACCGTGGGGACATAGTCGTGAGACTGTCAAGACCGTGTCCTGACTTGAACAGGAAGTGTTTAAAACATGACATGTTCTGTGGCCCATATCCCCATCTCTGCTTTGCCCAAATTATGTGCTACAACTTCAACATCTTCCCATGACCCTCTATTATAGTTCACAGAACTTTCCACATGTTAATGAATCTCAAAACTTGGTTCATAGACCCTTATGATGAATATCAAAGCTTCTTACATGAATATTTATAGATATTTTGCACATAAACTCACAGCACTACAACTTTGATTCTTGAACCATTTTTTACAGAGAAGATGCAATATATTCTAGATGAGAGTAGTATTCCTTAGGGTTTGAGCATCTTGAGCTAGCGCTTATCTATGTATTTGATCAGCAGCTCTCCAAGAAGCAATTAGACCAATTTTTCATGAACTCACACCAAATAACCTTAAGCAATAGTCATGAGTATAGAAAATTTGTTTCATATTTGTTTTTATATGTTCTCAAAAACCATAGCCTATTACTCCAACTAAATTTATTTACTTCATTCACCTTTGAATGTTGAAGGAGGCAATGTCGTCTTTGCTTAAGGAACAAGCTAGGAGGGTGTTTAACTCAGGAGAAATTTTATGACTTGTCCATCGTTGACATATGCATTTGTGAATGTGGTGTATTGATTCTAATTTCTATTGAATATTTGTAAATGTTCTAGTTTTTTAACAAAATTTGGATCTCTCTCTCTGTCTATATATATATATATATAATGTGTCATGTGTCCTTGTTTCAGGTTACTTAGGAACTTCCATTATAATTTATTGTCTTGCTCAAGACAACCTTTGAAGCATTAACGAGCATCAGATGTGACCAACTCAATTCAACATGGAAATTTCATAATGGGAAATTCTAAGCCACACATTTTTTTGTTGAAACTGATTAATCAAAATTGAAAAGGTTAGAATGCATGTGAAGAAAAATCCGAGGAATGTTGCAACTCTAGGATACCTTGAACCTTATGAAGTTTTGATATGGCATAGTTGAAGTAGCGACCACTCAGTGAAAATGTTTTCTGGGTTTTCCATTTATTATTATTATTATTGTTGATGGCAATTCATTTTGTAACCAAGGTTGGACATTTTAACATCATGAAATTGGACCTCCAGCTTCTCCTCAAAGAGCGTAAAAGGAACGATTATCTAGATGCTGTAAAGGTTCACAGTTTAAGCATCTTCCAGAAATCAAATGCATGGAGAGGTATGTTTCTAGATACAATAGATCTTATGTCACAGCTTGTTCTAAAAGGTTTAGTAGTAACAAGTAATTGACATGATAACATAGACACCTACCGAAGCCTATATACAAAGTAACCCGTCTATGACATACTATAAATATGGTAGAAAAGATGAAAGAGTATCGTAAGTGATCCCAAAGTGCTCCTGGATATGTGGTCACTGCTCCTCTTTGGAAACGACGAATTGTAGCAGAATTGGAGTGAACATCCAATTCTAGCACACCATTTCAATGCAAGCTATACCATATATTCAACATTATCTTCCCCTTGTCTTCTTTGAGGTATTTATTCTACATTTTTTTGTTATATATGTTGGATTTGAAAATAGTTATCTTAGTATCATTTGATTTTAAGAAATATTACTTAGAGTGACACTCAAATAACAAAAGCATGCCAATATTTTATGTGAGTATTCTTATATAATTTTTGTATATGTTGCATTTTGGTGGAAATACATTGGTGGGGACAAATTGGAAGTTTAAAAACTTGGTCATTGCATGGAGACTAGCTATAACATTGCAATTAAATTGTTTACGCAAGGGGGATATTGGATTGTCGAACACACTAATGCTTGGATTGGTTATCATTGAAAATATTTGTTTATGTAAAATGTGATGACTTAACATACAAAATAATGATTATCAACTTACTATAGATACATTAATGGTTACCTTGTAATAGTCCTTCAAGTATTTCAAATGGATTTATTAAGTGCACAAATGACTTGAAGGACTAGTACAAGGTAAGCTATTATGGATCTATAGTCTTGGTAATCATTATTTTGTATGCTTGAATGATGCAAAATATTTTTGAATATCATCATTATCAAGCAATAACAACTTCTTAAAGGGTGCTAGATCAATGGTAGAGAACCTACCTAATTATAAGCAATAGGTTGGTCGTTCGATTCATTCGTACCATATCATAAATTTGTGACTACGAAAACGACCAAATTCACATATATACGGCTAGGGCGCTCGCATGAAGTTGGTTCCACTTTTTAGTGCCACTTAAGAAATCGGAAAATGAACTTCCCAAGTGTAAATCGAGAATG
>LPNX010533890.1:0-12500 GCA_001517045.1 Pseudotsuga menziesii | reverse complement strand
GATCAACAATGATGGTGACGATGATGATGATGATCACGATGAATATGGCTATGATGATGATTATGATGATGATGACGATGATAGAAATGAGACTTCACCTGCTTACTATAAATACTAATTACTAAATCTTGAAAACTATCAAAATCTTTAATACACATATAAAGACTCATTACACTGATGGCCACACACTTGTTTGAAGATTCTTGGTACCAGAGGATCTGTTCTATTCTATGGACCGTACATTTGCAGACATCGATGAACAACCATACACCCCTCATATCTCTCCTATCCACCCCCTTATATGTCTCCCATAACCATCCCTCCCTTCCCCTTATATTTATCCCCCCTTCATACCCCCCATATATGTTCCCTACCCATCCCTCCCTCCCATGATTTCGTCTACACCTTCCTCTCCCTCCTTTGACTCCCCCCTCTTAGCCAATATAATGTTGGGCCATGTGCCACCCCATAGACCATCTAGATGGAATATTGGTAGTCTAAATGGTATTATAATGGGATAAGGATGCCATTACTCTTTTTTACTCTCGTACCAAATTATTTAAGCAAAAAAGTATATGCGTTATAGCTTATTCATATCACATATGCAATATGAATAAGCTATAATGCATATGCATTTTTTTAAAACTAAAAAAATCGACGGGAATAAGGTTTTGCATTATGTTCGGAAATAGCTTCGGACTACTGAACCTATTGGATAGGAAAAATAAACTAGGGTTATTTCTTGTCTTTTAAAACTCTATCAATATGGTCAGTTTAGATGGCATGTTTTGCTATGATAGACACAATATTTTTTTTATGAAAATTTAGAATATTGTAGAGTACTATCTTACACTTCTGAATATGAATTTTTTTCCTTCAAAACTATGTTTTATTTATTTATAATTATTTCTCTAAATAACACACATGAGTTTTAGAAAATAGATACATCAACTGTTTTTATATAACTTTTGATTTCCATCACCATTTCCCAAGAAAACTATATGGTGCACTAGACTAGATCAATATCTATGATATTATATATATAAATAAAGGATTTTATTAATTTTTGCCCCTAAAGTGTTGCACCCACACATAACATTTTCATTTCAACCTTTTGTGACTTTAATAATTAATAATAAATAAAATAATTCATGAACATTTCTGAATAAATAGTGTTGCATTAGGCCCATATGTCCTTTATATGTCTGCAAGATTTTATCCCAAATTGACATCATTTACCTCATATATTGTTGCACCTACATAAACTTATATGCTGAGATGTACTGAAAATTTGAAAACCCAATTTAACAGAAACTAATTTTACAATCATTTCTGCACATTTTGTGTGCATAAATGTTATATATTATGAAATCTGATTCAATTACCTATCTTTTGTCTTTCTACTTCATCTTCAATTAAGTTAGGGAAGTACTCCTAATTGTCACCTAAAGTTAGAGTTTCCAGGTTTTTCCAGTATTATGAGGCATCTAAAGTGTCTTTAAAGGAGTCCATGATTGTGCATCAGCCCACTATCAGTATCTAATTTTCCATATCTTTTAGCATGATGAACGTTTAGTCATATTTAGTTTAGTCATCAATATGTTATCATGTAGTAGTTTATTTAGTTGTATATTTGGTCATTAATTGCTGCAATCAGTTACTAAATCAGTGACAAAATCATTGACTATCAATGACTAAATCAATGACTAAGTGAAATATGACTAGCTATAAGATAGTGGAAATTAGCTACTATTAGTTGCCGACTCAAAAATAGTTTTTTATAGACTGATTTTACTCTTTTTTTAAGTCATTAATTTCTCATTCTGTACTAGTGAGTAGAGGTGTTTTTACTTGGTTATTCTAACTTCGATTTAGGTGGTAGCATTATGGGCCATAAGAGTGCAATCGTCTAATGTTATATCCTGGGTTCTACTATGATTTCTTGGTCCAACAAAAAGAGAGGCTCACTTTCCCAAAGTACTACAGAGGCATATTACATTGCTTCTAGTACTTCTTATAGAGAAGCATTATGGCTAAGAAATTTCCTTGCGGGGTTTTTGGGTGAAATAAATGAGCTTACAATTATTAGGTGTGATAATCAAAGCTGCATAAAACATTCTAAAATCATTGTGTTTCATGATAAGTCAAAAAATACCTAAAATGAAGTATCAGCTAATTCGATACATGGTCTAGAAAGGTACAATGAAAATCATGTACATAGATACTAATGAGAAAATTACATATGTGCTAACAAGTCCTTTGTCTGTGACGAATTTCAGGTACATCCAAGAAAATCTCGGCATGTAAAAGAATGCATCCATTATTGAGACGAAGTGTTAAATATATTGCATAGTGACTCATTTCTCCAAGCCAATATTGTGCATCCAGGGTAGGGCCTCATGTGTTGAGGTAGAGAGACTGAATTACACTCAGTAACTTGTAGTATATTTTTAGGTTAGACCTAAGGAATACTAAGCCTTGAGTTATAAAGATTATTCATGATGTGTTGAGGTGAATTCTTTGATTTATCAAAGTGATGAAGTTTTAAAGTCTTGTAGCACAAGGCTTCATATTTGTGAGTTTATCAAGTAATTATTCTCATATGGACCTCCTGTTATAGTAGGTTCCAGTGGGGTGGACCTCCATTTATAGAAGGAATCTTTCTCATGTGAACCTCCTTTTGTAATAGGTATCCATGGGGTGGGCCTTCAGTTATAGAGGTGGATTCTTTTCATGTTTAAGCAAAAATTTTTATGTGATGTATTACTAACCATGGTCATCAGTTTTTGTTAAGTATCCTTTAGATATTATCTACCTCTAAAGTGAATTACTATCTCGCATGACTATATGGTTCGAGGGTATTATAATATGATGATAGGATGTGATAATTCTTTTGAGTATAATGTGATATAGTAGATAATTAAAGTTAACACATATAGACCATGCTATAAAATCCAAAGAGATAAGAATATAAAGAAAGAAAGAGAATTGTAATTGCCTGTGCATCACTAAGTGAACTCGAAATTGTAAGCTTCCGTTAAAGTTGCAATGTACAATTCAGTTAATTATGGGACTCATAGTGATCACTCCAAAGTAAATTAATTAGCATGATTCAATTAATAATAGTTAACTAAGCATCAAAAAATATGGACTAGTTAAATAAACCGTTTATACTTTAGTTAAACTAAAACCTCACACTTAAGTTAATCAAAAGATGACATTTCAGTTAATAAAGCGTTTGCATGACAACACTTTAGTTAAAGCATAATGAGAATTATGTTAGCATGCCAACTAAGTGATCAAACATCAAGTTAGATGTTGAGTTCACTCCAGAGTGAGTTAAGCATCCGTTAATTCCAAATACGAAAGGCATGGCCCATATGTTATGAATGATGATGTTTTAAATGTATGGAATTATTATTTCAAGAACAAAATTCACACTTATAGTGCATGTGTGTATAATTTCCATGCATCCTTTCACTATTGTATGCATGGCAATGATTATGGGTTGTTATTAATGTGGTGGGAAAATAACAAGTTCACACAATTGATTATTATTCTCTATTTCTCATTGTGCTATGCTATCTAGCATATAGGGTGCTGAAAGACAATCTGCTAATCTAAAAGTTTGAGAGGTAGTATATATCTCTTCCTATTTTGTCAAAAATTAACACAACTAAGTGGTAGTCTCTATCATTGAAGACAAGAGGTAGGATTAGCCATAACTACTCCTTTGATGGGGTGGAGGTTTTTAAGCATAAATGATTGTGGAGAAGTGGGTAGGTTCTCTATGGTTCTAAATGTGATGGAAGAATGTTGAAAATATTGGGAAGTAACTAAACATTCATATATACAACAATATTATTGCCATATAAAATAAATGCAAATAAATGGTGCAATAGTATCTCTTCAATGAGCATATTTATGTGTACTTTTCAAATGTTTTTTCCGCGGTTACACAAGGTTATTTGTAATTTAGAGAAACAATAATATGATCCTATAATGACTTATCATCCTTCCCCTAAGAAATAGTCATTGGGCCTTTCATAACTCTCTTATCAAATGGTTATGAACCATCCAAGGAAAAATAGTGACATTATGCTCACATTAGAGGAAATTTCAACTCAAAATGGGCCTCCTAAAATGAACTAATAAAATAATAGTTAAAATAATAAAATAATATTTATTAATTTTGGAGGAAGAAAAGAAAAAAACTACTTTTTTGTTTGTATTTCTTACATATCTCCCTGTGTTTTTACTCAAATTTCGATCGGGAGAGCTCGTTGGATGCGGAATTAAATTCTGCATCCAATGAGTACCCACTCGGCATACTTTTGACAGACCCCACTACCCGAAAAACATGAAATACCTGAAAAAATGGAATGATGACATCATCATTCCATTTTTTTAGGTATTTATTGTTTTTGGGGTAGCGGGGTCCATCAAAAGTATGTCGAGTGGGTACTCATTGGATGCAGAATTTAATTCTGCATCCAAAGATCTCTCCCGATCGAAATTTGAGTAAAAACAGTGGGAGATATGTCAAAAATACGAACAAAAAAAGTAGTTCTTTTTTATGATACCTATACCCAAATTTATATTAAAAAAGTGTTTAAGACCTATACGGTATTTCAAATTTAAAGCAATTTCATTGGCTAACACGTGATGACATGGAATTTGAATAAAAGTTAAAAAGCCCATTTTGAGTTGAAATTTCCTCTAATGACTATTTATAATGAGGGGTATTATGGTCATGTTATAGACTTGAAACATTTCCATTAGAAAAAAATAGACTCAGGTGCAAATAAATCCCATAAATGCCACGTAGTGAAAATCCTAATTTTGTGCTAGGTTATGTTGCGTGCATCAATTGGTGATATGATCAAGTTCCACCTCCACCAAGAAATAGACATCTCAATGTGAAAATGAAAACAACTAAACCTTGGATTCAACTTCCATTGGAACCATGCTTTTTTACTTAGGTTTGATAACACTTTCTTACACTACGAATTTTAAAAGTTCTCTAAAAGTCAACCACCATTGTTTCATATGAAAAATGATTTAAGGGAATTATTTGGATTCCTATCCCAATAGTCATAACTTGAACTATCAATTTTGTTGTGAACTCTTGGTAAAAGAATTTTATTGGTTCAATCTTCAGAATTCTTTAGGTCCCTTGGAGTGTGATTCAAGTAAGAGACACACATATGTTTTAACAATAAAAAAGTAAATTTGCAATGCAAGATCTAAACATAAGTTGAATAAATTTACAATGCAAGATTTGATTGTGATGATATCTGATGATGATGATGATGATGAGGATAAGGATGAGGAGGATGATGATGATGATGATGATGATGATGATGGCGATGACGATGATGATGGACAATGATGGTGATGATGAGGAGGATGATGACTATGATGATGAGGATGAGGATGAGGGTGATGGTGATAATGATGATGATGATGACCATGACGATGATGGGGAGGATGAGGGTGATGATGATGATGCAGAGGATGCGGAGGATGAGGATGAGAATGATGATGGTGATGATCGTGATGATGATGATCATGACGATGACGATGATGATGATGATGATGATGATGATGACGATGATGAAAATGATGATGAACAATGATGATGATGAGGATGATGAGGATGAGGGTGAGGATGATGATGATGATGATGATGAGGATGATCATGATGACGGCGACGATGATGATGAACAATGATGGTGATGATAAGGAGGAGGAGGATGATGACTATGATGATGATGATGAGGATAACGATGATGATGATGATGATGATGACAATGATGATGATGGTGAGGATGAGGGTGGTGATGATGACGATGATGAGTATGATGATGATGATGATGATGACGACGACGATGACAATGATGGTGAACAATTATGGTGATGATGAGGAGAAGGAGAATGATGACTATGATGATGAGGATGAGGATGAGGGTGATGATGATGATGATGTTGATGATGATGACCATGACGATCATGAGGATGATGATGGTGATGATGAGGACGATGACGATGATGAGGATGATGATGATGATGATAATGATGATGATGACGATGATGATGAAGAATGATGGTGATGCTGAAGAGGAGGATGATGACTATGATGATGATGAGGAGGAGGAGGAGGAGGAGGATGGTGATGAAGATGATGATGATGACGATGAACAATGATGGTGATGATGATGACGATGATGATGACGACAATGATGAGGATGACGGTAATGATGAGGAGGAGGAGGAGGATGACGACGGTGATGATGATGATCACCATCATCATCCTCATCGTCATCATCCTCATTATCCTCATCATCATCACCGTCACTATTCATCATCATCGTCATCGTCATCCTCATCATCCTCATCATTACCATGAGGATGATGATGATGATGAAGTTAACGATGATGATGAACAATGATGGTGATGACGAGTAAGAGGACGATGATGACTATGATTATGATGATGAGGATGGAGGGTGATGATGATGATGATGATGTTGATGATGATGACCATGATGATGATGGTGATCATGACCATGATGATGATGATGAGGATGAGGGTGTTTATGATGATGATGATGAGGAGGAGGATGATGACTATGATGATGATGACGAGGATGAGGGTGACGATGATGATTATGTTGATGATGATGACCATGATGACGATGAGGGTCATGATGGTGATGATGAGGATGATGATGATAATGTTGATGATGATGACCATGATGATGATGAGGATGATGATGGTGATGATGAGGATGACGATGAAGATGAGGATGATGATGATGATGATAATGACGACGATGATGATGATGGAGACTGATGGTGATGATGAGGATGACAATGATGACGAGGATGATGAGGATGACGATGAGAAGGAGGATGATCATGATCATCATAATGATGATGATGATGATGATGAAAAATGATGGTGATGATGATGATAATGATGATGAGGATGAGGAAGAGGATGGTGATGATGATGGTGATGATGAGAAACAATGATGGTAGGTTTATTTGGAACTTTTCTTTGATTTTATTTTCAAGCATTTGCAATGGAATGGTGATGATGAGATGATGAGGGGGAGGATCATGACAATGATTATGATGAGGATGATGACTATGATGATGATGATGATGACGACGGTGATGATGATTATGATCAGAAATGATGGTGATGATGATGATGATGATCACGATGAATATGGCTATGATGATGATTATGATGATGATGATGATGATAGAAATGAGATTTTGCCCACTTACTATAAATACTAATTACTAAATCTTGAAAACTATTGAAATCTTTAATACACATATAAACACTCATTACACTGATGGCCACACACTTGTTTGAAGATTCCTGGTACCAGAGGATATGTTTTATTCTATGGACCGTACATTTGCAGACATCGATGAACAACCATACACCCCTCATATCTCTCCTATCCACCCCCTTATATATCTCCCATAACCATACCTCCCTTCCCCTTATAGTTATTCCCCCTTCATACCCCCCATATATGTCCCCTACCCATCCCTCCCTCCCATGATTCTGTCTACACCTTCCTCTCCCTCCTTTGTCTCCCCCCCCCCCTCTTAACCAATATAATGTTGGGCCATGTGCCACCCCATAGACCATCTAGATGGAATATTGGTAGTCTAAATGGTATTATAATGGGATAAGGATGCCATTACTCTTTTTTACTCTCGTACCAAATTAGTTAAGCAAAAAAGTATATGCGTTATAGCTTATTCATATCGCATATGAGATATGAATAAGCTATGATGCATATGCATTTTTTTAAAATTAAAAAAATTGAAGGGAATAAGGTTTGGCATTATGTTCGGAAATAGCTTCGGACTACTGAACTTATTGGCTAGGAAAAAGAAACCAGGGCTATTTCTTGTCTTTTAAAACTCTATCAATATGGTCAGTTTAGATGGCATGTTTTGCTATGACAGACACAATATTTTTTTTATGAAAATTTAGAATATTGTAGAGTACTATCTTACACTTCTGAATATGTATTTTTTTCCTTCAAAACTATGTTTTATTTATTTATAATTATTTTTCTAAATAACACAGGTCAGTTTTAAAAAATAGATACAACAATTGTTTTTATATAACTTTTGATTTCCATCACCATTTCCCAAGAAAACTATATGGTGCACTAGAATATATCAATCTCTATGATATTATATATATAAATAAAGGATTTCATTAATTTTTCCCCCTAAAGTGTTGCACCCACACATAACATTTTCATTTCAACCTTTTGTGACTTTAATAATTAATAATAAATAAAATAATTCCTGAAAATTTCTAAATAAATAGTGTTGCATTAGGCCCATATGTCCTTTATATGTCTGCAAGATTTTATCCCAAATTGACATCATTTACCTCATATATTGTTGCACCTACATAAACTTATATGCTAAGATGTACTGAAAATTTGAAAACCCAATTTAACAGAAACTAATTTTATAATCATTTCTGCACATTTTGTATGCATAAATGTTATATGTTATGAAATATTATTCAATTACCTATCTTTTTTCTTTTTACTTCATCTTCAATTAAGTTACGAAAGTACTCCTAATTGTCACCTAAAGTTAGAGTTTCGAGGTTTTTCCAGTATTATGGGGCATCTAAAGTGTCTTTAAAGGAGTCCATGATTGTGCATCAGCCCACTATCACGATCTAATTTTCCATATCTTATAGCATGATGAACGTTTAGTCATATTTAGCTTAGTCATTAATATGTTATCATCTAGTAGTTTATTTAGTTGTATATTTGGTCATTAATTGCTGCAATCGGTGACTAAATCATTGACTATCAATGACTAAATCAATGACTAATAACTCAAGTTATTAATGACTAAGTGAAATATGACTAGCTATAAGATAGTGGAAATTAGCTACTATTAGTCACCGACTCAAAAATAGTTTTTTATAGACTTATTTTAGTCATTTTTTAAGTCATTAATTTCTCATTCTGTACTAGTGAGCGGAGAGGTGTTATTACTTGGTTATTCTAACTTCGATTCAGGTGGTAGCATTGTGGGCCATAAGAGCACAATCGTCTAATGTTATATCCTGGGTTCTACTATGATTTCTTGGTCCAACAAAAAGAGAGGCTCACTTTCCCAAAGTACTACAGAGGCATATTACATTGCTTCTAGTACTTCTTATAGAGAAACATTATGGCTAAGAAATTTCGTTGCGGGGTTTTTCGGTGAAATAAATGAGCTTACAGTTATTAGGTGTGATAATCAAAGCTGCATAAAACATTCTAAAATCATTGTGTTTCATGATAAGTCAAAAAACACTAAAATGAAGTATCAGTTAATTCAATACATGGTCTAGAAAGGTACAATGAAAATCATGTACATAGATACTAATGAGAAAATTACATATGTGCTAACAAGTCCTCTGTCTGTGACGAATTTCAGGTACATCCAAGAAAATCTCGGCATGTAAAAGAATGCATCCATTATTGAGAGGAAGTGTTAAATATATTGCATAGTGACTCATTTCTCCAAGCCAATATTGTGCATCCAGGGTAGGGCCTCATGTGTTGAGGTAGAGAGACTGAATTACACTCAGTAACTTGTAGTATATTTTTAGGTTAGACCTAAGGAATACTAAGCCTTGAGTTATAAAGCTTATTCGTGATGTGTTGAGGTGAATGCTTTGATTTATCAAAGTGATGAAGTTTTAAAGTCTTGTAGCACAAGGCTTCATATTTGTGAGTATATCAAGTAAATATTCTCATATGGACCTCCTGTTATAGTAGGTTCCAGTGGGGTGGACCTCCATTTATAGAAGGAATCTTTCTCACGTGAACCTCCTTTTGTAATAGGTATCCATGGGGTGGGATTTCAGTTATAGAGGTGGATTCTTTTCATGTTTAAGCAAAAAATGTTATGTGATGTATTACTAACCATGGTCATTAGTTTTTGTTAAGTCTCCTTTAGATATTATCTTCCTCTAAAGTGAATTACTATCTCACATGACTATATGGTTCGAGGGTATTATAATATGATGATAGGATGTGATAATTATTTTGAGTATAATGTGATATAGTAGATAATTAAAGTTAAAAAATATAGGCCATGCCATAAAATCCAAAGAGATAAGAATATAAAGAAAGAAAGAGAATTGTAATTGCCTATGCATCACTAAGTGAACTCGAAATTGTAAGCTTCCGTTAAAGTTGCAATGTACAATTCAATTAATTACAGGATTCATAGTGATCACTCCAAAGTAAATTAATTAGCATGATTTAGTTAATAATAGTTAACTAAGCATTAAAAAAGATGGACTAGTTAAATAAACCGTTTATACTTTAGTTAAACTAAAACCTCACACTTAAGTTAATCAAAAGATGACATTTTAGTTAATAAAGATTTTGCATGACAACACTTTAGTTAAAGCACAATGAGAATTATGTTAGCATGCCAACTAAGTGATCAAACATCAAGTTAGATGTTGAGTTCACTCCAGAGTGAGTTAAGCATCCGTTAATTCCAAATACGAAAGGCATGGCCCATATGTTATGCATGATGATGTTTTAAATGTATGGAATTATTATTTCAAGAACGAAATTCACACTTATAGTGCATGTGTGTAGAATTCCCATGCATCCTTTCACTATTGTATGCATGGAAATGATTATGGATTGTTATTAATGTGGTGGGAAAATAACAAGTTCAGACAATTGATTATTATTCTCTATTTCTCATTGTGCTATGCTATCGAGCATATAGGGTGCTCAAAGACAATCTACTAATCTAAAAGTTTGAGAGTTAGTATGTATCTCTTCCTATTGTGTCAAAAATTAACACAACTAAGTGGTAGTCTCTATCGTTGAAGACAAGAGGGAGGATTAGCCATAACTACTCCTTTGATGGGGTGGAGGTTTTTAAGCATAAATGATTGTGGAGAAGTGGGTAGGTTTTCTATGGTTCTAAATGTGATGGAAGAATGTTCAAAATATTGGGAAGTAACTAAACATTCATATATACAGCAATATTCTTGTCATATACAATAAATGCAAATAAATGGTGCAATAGTATCTCTTCAATGAGCATATTTATGTGTACTTTTCAAATGTTTTTTCCGTGGTTACACAATGTTATTTGTAATTTAGAGAAACAATAATATGATCCTATAATGACTTATCATCCTTCCTCTAAAAAATAGTCATTGGGCCTTTCATAACTCTCTTATCAAATGGTTATGAACCATCCAAGGAAAAATAGAGACATTATGCTGAATTATTTATAATGAGGGGCATTATGGTCATGTTATAGACTTGAAACATTTCCAATAGAAAAAAATAGACTCAGGTGCAAATAAATCCCATAAATGCCACGTAGTGAAAATCCTAATTTCGTGCTAGGTTATGATGCCTACATCAATTGGTGATACGATCAAGTTCCACCTCCACCAAGAAATAGACGTTTCAATGTGAAAACAAAAACAACTAAACCTTGGATTCAACTTCCGTTGGAACCATGCTTTTTTACTTAGGTTTGATAACACTTTCTTACACTACGAATTTTAAAAGTTCTGTAAACGACAACCAGCATTGTTTCATATGAAAAATGATTTAATGGAATTATTTGGATTCCTATCCCAATAGTCATAACTTGAACTATCAATTTTGTTGTGAACTCTTGGTACATGAATTTTATTGGTTCAATCTTAAGAATTCTTTAGGTCCCTTGGAGTGTGATTCAAGTAAGAGATACACACATGTTTTAACAATAAAAATAATAAATCTGCAATGCAAGATCTGAACATAACTTGTTTGTTACCCCTTGCAATTAATATCTAAGTGTGAATGAGTTCCAAGAACTAACCTTAATGTTAAACGAAATATTGAAGTTTGAGAGTATGATGCCCCTCTTGTGTGTGACCAAATCAAGTGATTTTTCTTAATCTAGTCTCTTAATACTTTACCTTCGATTTAAGCAACAATCTATATTTACCTCATTGAATGTGAACTCTCCAAATAAGAAATGGCAAATAAATTTTCATTTTTTTAAAGGAAAAGCATAAAATTTAAACTAACATTAAAAGTCACAAAAACAATTGTACAAATCCTTTTATTAAGCCATTTATTTTGTTTCACTAAGTATTTGAAAAGTGTTCGGATTCAATATCTAAAATATATCCTAAATGGGAATTAGTAAGAAGAACATTACATTTCATTATATTGGTAGTCTTATTTTAGAGTTGGAAACATAATAACGATTTGTTTATTAAGTTTGTTCCTAAAAGCCTCAAAGTTACTTCAATTGAAAGGACATGCATACACCATAACAAGTTTGAGCCTTGAGTCCTTTAAAATTAGGCTTTCTTTTAATGAACCTTAGTGTTGATATATAAGATTAGGCCTTCTCTTAATGAACCCTAATGTTGATATATAAGAAATATTGATAATTTTCCTCATTAA
>LPNX010533864.1:324726-336300 GCA_001517045.1 Pseudotsuga menziesii | reverse complement strand
AATGGTCTGGAGCTATGTATCATATCTTGAAACCCCTGCGTAATCCTGTGTAGTTAATGACACGGTGTTTCACGACTTGCCTTCAGCAGTAAAACGCCATTAAATTTCATGATAGTCGTGTGAGATGCGTTCTGATCTCCTCCTTGGCGGCAAAAACCCACAGGATCGTTTGATGTGAGATTGAGTACGGACACGTGCTCTCCCTTTTTTAATTTTTAATAATGAGACGTCCACGCCCTTTTGACAGCTAATCATAACTTAGCTTAATCCTTCTAGTCGCCAAGACTGGGCTCTTTTGGCAGCTAGCGTGAACTTGATCCTTAGTTCGATTCTCCCGGCTGCCATAACTGAGGTCTTTTGGTAGTGAACCTAGTCTCTACAAAACAGAGTTAACTACCACAAGCTGTTTTTTCAAAATTTTGAAATTAAGACTCAAAAATTTGATTTTTTGACTTAGTAATGAGAAAATAAAAGATTTTTTTTTAGACTCAAACCTATCACCTAAAATAAAAGAAAACAGACTGGTTATTTTAGGAGATAACAAGTTTTTCACCTTTCCAACTCGTTCACGGGGTGGAAGCAGTTACTCCGATTGAATGTGAAATCCCATCTCTACAGATAGCCATTCATGTGTTTCCTGATACGACTGAGCTTGAGGAACATCTGGTACATTTAGAACACCTTTATGAATAGTGTATAGATGCTCTGACTGCTAATCAGGCTCATAAAAATAGGGTTAAATCTTAGTATGATAAATCAGTCAAACCTAGGGTTTTCTCTGAAGGGGAACTTGTCTTTCTTTGGGACCAAGATAAAGAACCTCTGGGGGCAGGAAAATTCAAGGCAATGTGGTTAGGACCCTATGTTGTGTCAAAAGTATTAAGTAAGGGTGCATATGAGTTAGTTGATTTCGATGGGAATAAGCTGCCCGAGCCTAGAAATGGGCTCTACTTGAAGAAGTACTATGCTTAGGCTTAGCACATTTTCTTTGTATTTTTAGTGTATGTATTTTTTATGTAAATTAGTTTGTTAGTTTTTTTTTTTATATATATCTGCTGGTTGTTGCAGATGTCTTCCAAATGGTATATAGGATTCGCTGATGGCGCCAGCCGTCATACTTGTAACCTAGCTTCGGCAGTGTGGGTTATCTATTCTCCCTCAGGACAACTTGTCGCCGCAGGAGGTGCTTGTCTAGGTCCTGCTTTGAATAATGTTGCTGAGTATAGGGCCGTCATTGAGCTCCTATGGGATACTTTGTCGCGTGGTATCACCCAGCTAGAGGTCCGTTTGGACTCTCATTTGGTGGTTTCCCAGCTCAATCGATCTTATCAGGTACGAAATCCTATCTTATTACGTCAGTTCATGCAAATTCATTTATTGGAAAGACATTTTGAAGTTATTACTTTCAACCATATTCCACGAAACCAAAATTCATTGACTGATGCATATGATAATTACATTTTGGATTGGCATCTCACACACATTTTATAAAAATATACAGCAAACATATAAGAAACACTTGTAAATAAACTGACAACACACACTAATATATATATATATATATATATATATATATATATATATATATGTAAAATATCTGTCTGTAGATAGGTCAAGTCTGATCCATAGATCCCATCATATACAAAATATCCAAAAATGTGGATCATCATCCATCAAAATGCCCTAGGTCTAAGCTAGACCGCCCTGGTCACTTGGACCACCTTGGTCCCCATGATCTCTATGCACTCTGGCTTCCTCAGCCTCCTTGGCTTCAACATCCTCCACCGCATCTCTATATACGAGCACTGCTCTAACCACTCGTCTGAAAAGGCGGAGCCAAACCGGTGGAACTCCAACTACGAACTCCTGCATGGCTGCAGGGATATGCTCTATCCGTATGGTCGATACTTGTTGGGTTAGCCTGGCCAGATTCCCCTCTAGTACCCTGATCAATCCTGGATCCTCACCCATGACAGGATGCACAAACATACGAGGGTGCCCTTCAGGGCGGACTGGTCCAATATCTGCATTTTGACACATGAATAGGGTTAAGATTTGTACATATGTATATATCTATCATTTGAAAAATTCATAAAAATTTGATAATGATAAAAAATTAAAAATTACTTACCTAGCTTGCCCCATACTCCTCCTGGAGGGAGGACAAGGTCGGGGTCACCTCGGAAGTCCATCATAGCGTATGGAAACTGCTCCAGTGCCGACAGCTGTCGTTCCCACCAAGTGTAAAAGTCAGCATCATATACACTGTGTACTATGTCTCCTCCTCCTTGACAGAGGAAGATGTCTCCCCACCTGCTCAGCCTCGGCTGACGTGGAGATCTGACCTGTAACGGTATGGCAGGGCTCATGGCTGGTACTCTCTTGAATAAGAACGCCACTAGTATGCTTGCATAGCCAAAATTCTTGTGTCTTCCTCTCTTGCAGTCAGATAGTTGTCTCCTCATGATGGAGGAAACTCCCGAGCACCAATCATAGAGAGCACCTCTAAAACATTCAACTGCCACCCTCATTTGATTCCTGGTGGCCAAATGTAATGATGTTGATCCTGCAAGTCTCACAATGGTACTAGCTAATACATGGAGAGTAAAATCTTGGATATCTGCAATTGGAATGCTGGTTCCCTTTCTCTGAGTACCTGGTGTACAGAATATGTCTACATAGTTTTGGAAACTTAAGGGGTCACCACCCCTGCTAGTGCCCTCCAGGTTCACCGGTGCTCCCCGTCGTGACAACCCGGTAATGAAATATATGTCTTCCCCGGTAAGCTCTAAGGTTTCCCCTTGTAGATTGAACATCCCCATATCATGATCCCAATAATTGACCATGAACTCAAGTATGCTGACATTGGCCCGCATGGGTGATGTACAAAAGAATTTCAGTAGCCCACTGGTCCTCAATGACTGTATGGTGGGCGCACTTTGGAGCGCCGCATGGTCCATTATTTCATGCTCCCTTTCCCTCCACTCCATAACCATATTTTACCTAGCAAATACAAGCAGTTGGATTCAGTATTTCCATATCAAAATTCAATTTTTTTTTTCATTTATGTAAGCTTTTTTCCTCCACATAGTATCAGCGACTGTCTCTTTAGACAGGTCACGGATCATCCGCGGCTCTCTAGTTAAGCAACCCACGGATATAACATGTATCCCCGAGTTTCCCTATTAGCAACCCACGGATTCCCACTGCTATAGTTTAGGATGCTGTTAAATATTGAATTCACACTTAAACTTAAAATTTGTTTGGATCAAATTGATGAGCTTAGGGTGTAGGATTACCTGCAGTTGGCGGATTTCGATTTCGTCGGTCCAATTGTCCACAATGATCGATCAATGGTAGAGGGTAAATTTGCTTTTTCTGGCTCAAAAGTTCAAATGGTGAGATTTGTTTTAATTTTCAACCTATTTATAGAAATTATATTTCATAAAGTGGGTCTTTTTCTATAGTTTGAAATGTCAATAAACTAATACCATACTTTTTGTGCCTTGGAACAGGTTTATCACTTTTTACAAAGTGTTGTTGCTCCAATAGGGTGGTTTTGTTATTTCCAATACATGTTGGCATATTTTCACTCCACATTAACCTTAGCATTCAACATTTTGCCATGGACTATGGTATTCTAAGCCATTAGTCCCTTGTCTTTACCATTGTTCTTCCGTGGCTAGGACCCTTCTTTCATGAGTATCCTTCTTGTATGCCTTTGTCATTCTTTGGTACTCATGCCACCACTATTCTAGGTTCAGGGGTATCCTCTTAGCTATTTTTCATGCCAAATAGAGCTTCTTTTGAATCTCTTTTTACAAGGTATCCCTTTATAGGACTCCCCGCCCTTATGGAGTTTCTTTAGGCCCAGGTCTGACTCCTTCAAAATAGACTTGATTGCTGAGTTATCTCTGTTAAATTTTCATATGCTTAGCTAAGACATTAGTATATCATTTCATTTTTCATAATAAAAGCATATAAAAATAGGATCACTGAAAGAAACAGAATCACAAGAACAACACAGATTTATCCTGGGAAAACCCTAAAGGGAAAAACCCAGCAAAAGCTTCCTCAATATAGATGCCACAAAAAGGGAAAAAGGTAAAACCAACAAGGAGATCAAAAACTTGATTCTCCTCCTTCTCCAGCAACTTCTCTCCTCCACAAGTACGCTATTCCAAGTGAGTGTATGTCTCAAATGAGGAGCACTACACCTCTATTTATATTCATCCGTTCACTTAAGTTAACTCATTTGACATGTAGGCTCGAGTTACACATGTAGGCTCAAGTAACCACACTGGGGTGCCGATGAACCACCTTTACAATTAGAGGGGACTACCTCATGACTCTTATTAGTTCTTCTGATTAGGATCATCGGGGTACAATGAAATACAAGTGGTTCTCCCGGTAGGACCATCGGGGACCACAAAAGATACATATAGAATATTCTTCGAAGTTACAATATTTCAACACTCCCCCTTAATGAGAAGGGTATTCTACAGCAACATCAACGACAACAAGAGTAGAGATAGGGGACATCATCAACATCAGCAGGGTAACACATCTATAAATCATTGGAATCTTTTCAACATCATGTAGTCTTCATCTTCAATCTTCAATCTTCATCATCAGCAACATCTTCAGCATTTTGATCTTTCAATTAGTAGCGACATTTTCAGCACTTGGATCTTTCAACAAATTCAGCACTTTGACTATTCGACCAGCAACAACATCTTCAGCATTTTGACCTTTCGCTCAGCAACATATTCGGCACTTTGACTGTTCGACCAGCAACAACATCTTCAGCATTTTGACCCTTTCGATCAGCAACATCTTTAGCACTTTGACTGTTCAATCAGAAACATAATCATCATCATATTCTGATCTATTGATCAGTACGACATCATCATCATCAGTAAAAACCTGCAATCCACAACTCAAAGACAAAAAGTCTTTGGATCATTTTTGGACTTAAAGTCTAGGGATGATGCAATCCTACCACATTCTCGACAACCGAAGTCACGGGATACAATTACGGGATAATCACTCCCTATCACTTTAGCACTTGAGTCCAAGGACAATGCAATCCTACCACATTCTCGACGACTGAAGTCACCTGATACAATTATGGGATAATCACTCCCTATCACTTTAGGACTTGAGTCCAAGGATGATGCAATCCTACCACATTCTCGACGACCGAAGTCCCCGGATACAATTACGGGATAATCACTCCCTATCACTTTAGGACTTACGTCCAAGGATGATGCAATCCTGCCACATTCTCAAATACCGAGGTCTCTGGATCACTTTAGGGAAAGTGCCCAGGGATGATACAATCCCATTGCAACAACATCACTACTCCCCCTTTCGGGGAAGATCCTTTTGAACCACACCAAGCTTGTCTCGAAAGTGTTTGAACTTCACTCGGGACAGACGCTTTGTCAATACATCAGCAACTTGTTCATCAGTACTCACATACTGGAGCTTTATAGCTCCCTTCTGCATCATATCTCGAATGTAGAAATATCTTATTTCTATGTGCTTTGATCTGTCATGAAACACAGGGTTCTCTGTCATCTTTATGCAACTTTGGTTATCACATAGAATCATGGTAGTGTCCATCTCTAGGTTGAATAATCCTGACAGTAGCTTCCGAAGCCATATGGATTCACAACTAGCAGAGCAAGCTGCTATATATTCTGCTTCGGTTGTACTCAGTGCAACACTGGATTGCTTTCTGCTAAACCATGAGATCATAGTAGATCCCAAACTGTAAGATCCACCTGATGTGCTTTTTCTATCTGAGATACTTCCGGCCCAATTTGCATCTGTATAGCCATATAATCTATACTCATGACTATTATCATAATATAGACCAAAGTCTATAGTTCCTTTCAAATATCTCATCACATGTTTTGCAGCTACCAAGTGAACCCGTCTAGGTTGAACTAGATATTGACTTAAGGTGTTCACAACAAAAAAAATGTTTGGCCTGGTATTTGTCAAATACATCAATGACCCAATAATATGTCTGTAAAGGGTCACATCCACTAACTTTGATGAGTCATCTGCTAACAACTTCAGGTTGGAATCCATGGGAGTGGACAAGGATTTGCATTTCAACATGTTGAATCTTTTCAATATCTCTACTACATACTTTCCTTGATTGAGAAAGATTCCTTCTGAACTTTTCCATACTTCCAATTCTAGGAAATAGTACATTAACCCAAGGTCTTTCATCTCAAATTCTTTTGCTAGTCTCTTCTTGTTTTTCATAATCTGTTTCTCATTTCCTGTCAAGAATAAATCATCCACATATAGTAGTAGGATGACAGGTTCATCTTCTATAACCTTGAGATAAAGGTTAGGATCAGCCTTACTCTTGGTAAAGCCCATGCTTGCCAGGAAACTATCTATCATCTCATACCAATCTCTAGGAGCTTGTTTAAGACCATACAAGGCCTTCTTCAACTTGCATACATGACTACGTCTGTCTTCAACTTCAAATCCTTGAGGCTGTTCTATGTAAAATTCTTCTTCAATAAAACCATTCAAAAAAGCGGTTTTTACATCCATCTGGTGTAAGTCCCACTTCATTATGGATGCAAGGGCCATGATAGTTCTAATCGAAGTATATCATGCTACAGGAGCAAATGTCTCTTCATAATCAATTCCGTCTTTTTGAGAGAAACCTCTGGCCACAAATCTTTCTTTATACTTCTCGATACTTCCGTTAGCTGCATGCTTGATTTTGAATATCCATTTGGAGGATACTATAATTTTTCCTTCTAGTTTGAGAACTATATCCCATACATCATTCTTCATTATTGACTGGTATTCTTCAGTCATTTCATCTACCCATTCTTTCTTCTGTACTACTTCTTCATAGTTTGTAGGTTCTTGTTCTACCATATCACACATCAAGGCTATATAGTTGGAAAAAGTATTAGGTTTCTTTCTTTCCCTTGTAGAGCCTTCAGGAGCTCCATATCTTTCTGCCTCTCGTAAAATTTCTCTTGTCCAAGTAGGATTTCTTTTTCTTGAAATCTCCATCATGGGAGGTTCTTGTGGTTCTGCCATGTCATGTTCTTTAGGAGCCTCATCTTCAGGGAGACATGTAGTTTCTTTATTTCTTGGTGGTGTTTCTTCTTCATACACTTCTTCAAGTTGGCACTTCCTGGATCTCTTGAGAGCTATCTCTTCGTCAAATGTCACATCTCGACTGATTTCTATGTGGCGGAATCCAGGAATGTAGATTCTAAATGCTTTGGATACTTCACAATATACAACAAATATCCCCTTCTTTCCGGCAGGGTCTAATTTGGTTCTTTTCTCTTTTGGTATATGGATATATACTAGAAAACCAAATATCTTGAGATGACTTACCTCAGGCTTCTTTCCTGTGAATATCTCTTCTGGAGTTTTGAACCCAAGAGCACTGTGTGATATTATATTTTGTACATATACAGTAGTTCTTGCCGCTTCTGCCCATAGGTGCATTGGAAGATCTTGATCATATATCATTGTCTTCACTACCTCCATGATGGTTCTGTTCTTTCTTTCTGCTACCCCATTCTGTTGAGGATTGTAAGGATTAGTTAGCTATCTTTGTATTCCTACATCTTTGCAAAAAGTATCAAACTCTTTTGATTTTGTTTCACTCTTTGGAAATGGATTCTTGATGTTCTTTCCCTTCGCACATCCTTTGCAAATTCCTTCATGCTGGATCTTCATGTCTGGTAATCCCGTCACTACCTTGTTCACATGAGGTAGAGACTTGTAATGGATGTGGGCAAGCCTTCTATGCCATAGTTCTCTAGGGTCAATGGACTCATGTACAAAGGTTGTTTCTGAGTGCCCCTTGAGTTTATACAAGCCCCCTTCTTCTTCACCAATGATGATTGCATCTTCAATATTCTTTCCTTTGGGCCACATAAGTACTTGACCATATATGAAAGCAACTCTGAATCCTTTCTTATCTAAAGCTGAGATAGAAAGTAAATTTTTCTTTAAACTAGGTACATATAATACATCTTTCATTTTTAAGGGATTACCTGATTCAAGTTTGTAGCTTGCTTCACCAACTCCTTTGATCGGATATTGATAGTCATCTCCTAGGGATACTTTCTGAGGAGAGCTCTTTTCTTCAAGTTTGGACAGAGTTTTCTTTTGTCCCGTCATGTGCTTTGAAGCACCACTATCTATAATCCAAGTGTCTTCTCCAGGAGTCACTGACCTAGAGAGAGTAGAAAACAATACATATTCTTCCACATCTTCTTCTCTTGCTTTCTTTCTCGAAGGTTCTTCATCTTCTTCTTCTTCATCCTCATCTTCAGCTAGATGAGCATTATATATTTTGTTGTTGTTGATCCTCTGCTGATATTCTTGCTTCTTTATAGGACAATTTATGGCAATGTGTCCTATCTTGTCACAGTGGAAGCATTGAAAACCAGATTAGTCCTTACTTGATAGAATTTCTTTCGATCTTTGGAATCTTCTGGGGGGATGATGCTCTTTGTGATTTCCTTTCTTGAATATGGGTTGATTCCTTCTTCTTTTTCTGGTATGAGTGGCTATGGCTTGATCATTATCTTTTAGTAATGCTTCTCTATTGGCCACTCTAGTCTCCTCTTGAATGCAATCTTCCCATACCACATCGAACCTCATGCTTTCCTTCCTGGCACACATCATTTGGATGAATGATTCCCATGGTTTAGTGAGACCATTGAGAGCAGTCATAACCAATTCATCTTCATCAAGATTATCTCCAATAGCTTCTAGTTTCTCTTTGATCTAGGAGACCCTTGAAAAGTAGTCTTGGATGTATTCTCCATGACTCATCTTGGTGCTCTTCAGTTGAGCTCTTAGATTCATCTTCCTGTTGATGTTTCTTCCCTCAAACATTCTGGAAAGGGCATCATACATTTCTTTTGGAGTCTTCTTGGATGACACTTGAGGAATCAAGTGATCCTTAATGGAGTCAGAAATAATTCTTTGTGCCCTAATAATATCCTTTCTGTGCTTCTCCTTGGCTTCAGCTTCTTCAGGTTCTGACACTTCCTCTTTGACATACTTATCAAGATCATTCTCTTGGAGAATGAGACCAATCCTGTATTTCCATGCTCAAAAATTCTCTATGCCTTCTAGCTTGTCTTCAAGCTTGGTGCTTGAAGTCATCTTGTTAGACAAAATAAAAAATTGAAATTTTTGTGAAATGAGAAACTGACCTTACCAGGAGATGTGCTTGAATGAGGTGAGATGGCTGATGTACTTATATTCTGGAAGTCTCAATTATTCAACTTTCAAATCAGACGATTCAGCTTCTACAAACAATCCTGTCACTGTTTCTATGATATCTCCTCACTTTTTGCTCCTCTGTGTCTGAAATTTCACACTGAGGTGACCTTGTATGTGCCTGATTCAACACCATAGGTTTCATCAGAATTGGATTTACCAATTGGGATTTATGATTCTTTTCCCACGGTGACCTATTACAGGACTGTTCCAAACAGTGAAGTTGTATGGACTGACATGTGTCACTGTTTCATCTTCAGGTTATGAAATTTGGATCATAGAAATTAAATTCTATTTGATTTCTAGAAACTCTTCAGGAATTTAATTTGGACCTCTGTAGCCCATTCTATAGAAAAGTTCCCTAGGTGTCCTGTTTAGGGATGAATTCTGGAGGAGGATGGAACCCTAACTTGGAGGGATCATATCTTCCAGAATATGGTGAGTCAGAGGCTGAAATTTTGACACAGTGTACTGCAAGAGTTTAGATTTGACCTCTGAAATTTTCAGCTCCTTAGCCTTCACAAAAATCTAGATATAGCGAATGTATCAAAACTTAGCAGTTTTAGTATTTAGGGTTTTTCTAGCTCGGGGTCAAACTAGGGTTTGACTTTCCCGGAGATTCACCCAACCAAAAATTGTGATCCAGGTCTCTAACCTTCGATTTTGATGAGGGGATAAATCCTATGCTAGGCTCACAAGAAAAATCCTCTTTAGTAAGAATCCCTAATTTCCCACACCGAAAACTGAAAATGTCGGAATCGAATTCCGCTTCGACAGAACGATGCACCCTTCAATGGAGAGTCAGCCTAGCCTTCTTTTGATGATTGATTATGGAGAGAGAACCAAAAAATAAGAAGCCCTAGCTTCTGTAGCTTGTGAAATCTGCCCTATTCAGGTTAGCTCTGATACCATGTTAAATTTTCATATGCTTAGCTAAGACATCAGAATATCATTTCATTTTTCATAATAAAAGCATATAAAAATAGGATCACTGAAAGAAACAGAATCACAAGAACAACACAGATTTATCCTGGGAAAACCCTAAAGGGAAAAACCCAGCAAAATCTTCCTCAATATAGATGCCCCAAAAAGGGAAAAAGGTAAAACAAACAAGGAGATCAAAAACCTGATTCTCCTCCTTCTGCATCAACTTCTCTCCTCCACAAGTGCGCTATTCCAAGTGAGTGTATGTCTCACATGAGGAGCACTACACCTCTATTTATATTCATCTGTTCACTTAAGTTAACTCATTTGACATGTAGGGTCGAGTTAAATCATGTAGGCTCGATTTACACATGTAGGATCAAGTAACCACACTGGGGTGTTGATGACCCACCTTTACAATTAGAGGGGACTAACTCATGACTCTTATTAGTTATTCCGATTAGGAGCATTGGGGTACAATGTAATACAAGTGGTTTCTCGGTAGGACCATCGGGGACCACAAAAGATACATATAGAATATTCTTCGAAGTTACAATATTTCAACAATCTCGTCCGTTCAAGCTTGTTAAGAATATGTGAATGGGCATCCGCATTGGTGGTAGGTGTTGCCGCCTAATTCACACTTTAAGACGCAGGAAAGTCACAACCTGCTATGTGTGTCCTTGGGGGCAAGCGAGAGCTGGGGACCACTGTCACCACAGTCTACAGCTCCTCCGTTTAGGCAAGATCCCAACAGAGCCAAGGGGGGTAGTCCCTATGGGAAAACTAAGTTCCAGATTTATTAATTAATTTACAGATTAATTAAAGGGATCTTTTATTAAGGCTCAGGCTAAGGTTCTAGGAGATGACAGTCAAACAAATGCAATATGCAGGATTTAAATGACAGCCAGTCTTTTTATTTAAAAAACCAGTGCCTAAAGAATGGAGTCAGAAAATGCACTTTACAATTTTACAAATGAATCTGAGATCTAAGTTAAAATTAAATTACAGCTTAGGTGTTGTACCACAAAATGATTGAGCAGATAAATAGTGAATCAAGATATTTAAACAATGTACAAATGATCTAAATTTACAATATCAACCAATGAATAAGATTTACAAGTTGTGAACCAAAGAAAGTAGAAGAAAGAACTCTGAATGGAAATTATCAACCAACAGTAAATTACAAAGGAAAGACTTTAAGTTAAATTACTTGAAGCAATTATTGAAGGTTAAGCATTCACCATATGAACAAATTGCAAAGCTGAAAGTAAATGCAGCTGAAAGTAAAGTGTTGGAGTGCTTGCAGTAAAATGAACTTGAAAGTGCTTGTAGTATTGTGTTGTAGTG
>LPNX010533864.1:141386-322527 GCA_001517045.1 Pseudotsuga menziesii | reverse complement strand
GGTTTTCCACTTTATAACCTCCAAACTTGGCTTTGACCCAAGCCTTTCCTCCAAAAATGATTATTCAACCTTCAACTTAGGCTAAATGTAAAATCACCTTATATTTTAATTTTTCAATTTAATTTTTAAAATTTCCCCATTTTTAACTTAGGAAAAATTAAAAATAACTTGAAAAAATTAGATCTAGGCCATGGGGGGGTGGAAAAATTATGAAATAAATTTTCCTAGGCTTAACAACCCCCAAACCAATTTACCATGGCATTATTTGATTTTTTCCTTCAAAATCAAATAATATGATTTTTTGACTTAGGAAAATTAAAAATTTCCCTAGGGGAGATAGACCCCTCCTGACCAAAATTGGTCTATCTCTTCAACCGCTTACCAGAACGACATGGGACTCAAAGCAATGGCTTAGGGGGTTTCATAGAAATTTTACTTTGCATTCATAGCCCCTATTACAAAATTCCATGCTTGAGTAATTACATTATTACATCAAAACTCAGTTAATTAACCACCAAGGGGTGGAATTAATTTACTGGAAAAAATAAAAAAATCAAAAACATAACGAAACTCCGCAAGACTCTAGACAAATGTCTAGCATGGTCATGAATTACACTTTAATGCTTTAGCCACCTCATGGACTTGACTGGTAGAACGCCCGTCACCACTTTGGAGGATTTTGAGTGAAAACCAAACCGATTAAACTCGTTTGTTCAACAAGATCAATTGGAAAGGGAAAAACACTCGATGAGGGGACTTCCCTAACAATCAGTTCCATGGTGTGGCATCCGTATCATATGATCCACACTAGTACATAAAATTACATTAGTTTTCCCACGCAGGGGAGCGGACATTTCGTTTTACAAAGGGGCAATTGCCCTGCAGAAGTGAAAAATCCTCATATTTTTCCAAGGTATAATTATGTACACTTCATGTACATGGAGTTGCCACCTAGTCGAAATAGGTGGGAAACAGTAGGTTATCTCTTTCTTGGACCATGCGGAATAATACAAGAAATGATCACTCTCTTTTATTTTGAATTGAGAAGAGTATTGTCAGGTATAGGTTTATCACTTTTCCAGACCTGGGGGACTAAATTTACGAAAAAGGAACGCCCGATTTGAGCTTAGTTTTCTCTTTTTCGTGCTCTGGACCCAAACATGAAAAAAATTCTGAGTGTACTTTGTGCCTTTGTCATGCTCGTTAAACACTTAAGAAAAAAGCAACGAGTTTATTGTTGTAAGCCCCATTTCTCGTAACCAAATGGATCTTTCCGAGTGATCTTGCTTTCCTTCACACTCGTAAAACTCAAGCTATTTTATGCTGTTATGGAAGGAGCATTGGGTAGGTGGTAATTTAACCTTTTTCGAACCTCCCTAACTAAGTACAACAAAGGTTCACCTTTTCTTCTTCGAAATTTAAGAGAGTTATTCTGTGGTTTGTTTTATACTTTTTCGGCCTCAGGAGACTAAATTGGACGAAAAAGGACCGCCCTAGAGTCTTCTTTGGAGTTTTCAGACTCTCTAAATGTGAAAACACCGACTGAGCATGTACTAGTTCAGGCTCATTAAATCCACGAATCAGTGACACTATCAAGCATTATTTTCCCATCTCTTCAAGCTTGTTAAAAAATGAAGAGGGAACCAAGTTGAGTTTCCTGGACTCGTTAAAATTTAACAGGGAAGGTAAGGAAGAAGTTTTCTCTTGTTTTCAGTAATGGCAGCATGTCATCCTTGAACATAGCACTCTTTGTTTTCTGATATCCATGTTTCAGTGTCCACTTGTGTTCAGCTATCACTTTGAGTTTCTTACTCCTCCTCTTGTCCGTTATACCTGGGGAATCTGATCATGTCTCCTACATGAAAGATAGGTCTAGTTGTTTTATCTATAAGTTATACGCTGCCTTGGGTCACCTTTGTGTTGTGCTCACTGTTCAAGGACTCTACCCAATGTTTGATCTATAGCCTGATCCCATCATTGTTATATCTGTTATCTATTTGTGTCTCCCTTCTTTTTCCCAGTTCCTAGTCACTCTTGTGATCCGTTGGAGGGTCTATTGCCTTCCCTATCACAGAATGGTTCCATTTCAGTACTTCCTGATGACGAAGACCTCGAGTTTTGACGATAGTACCTCATGATTCACTTTTATCATTGGTGAATTCCTTTGCTTCAGTTGTCGATTATCATCTATTGATTGAAAAAATGTTGAATCCTTTCCATGTTCGAATTCAACTTACCCTTATTCACATGGCTTGGATTGTACTGGTGCTTTGGGATCCTTTATGAATACCTTAGTTCCTCATTGATGGACTAAGTTGCGCAAGACTATGTTCTATTCCTATATACAGCTTCCAGATCTTTGAAGACTCATCATTATTGTATATTGTGGCTTCGATCCACCTTTGTAATATACGTGGTTTATACCTGTATCATATGATGTACTCAAATATTGTAAAGGAGCTAGTGTTCCAGTAAATTGAACATAGCATCCTCAGATGTAACTTTGAATATGACATTACTATGTATTTGTTTCAGGTATTCTCTTTGCTCCATTGGATTTCTAAGTTCTCCAAAGATAAAGATTATAATGTATTTTGGCCATCGTTTCCATGTGACCTCACACATTAGGGGGAATCTGTTATCCACCTGAATGGCACCTCTCCGTCCGAGTGCCGACATCCCTCATGTTGGCACATAAAAGGAAATCTATGGATTGAGGTTTGCCAAAAACAGTATATATGAGCTTATTGTAAATGACATTCATTATCCATCCAGTGGTTTACTTTTCTTTTTTAGATATGTCAAGACATATCCGCAACTCTATCCATATGCAACTCGCGGATCATCCGCGAGTGTTGGTGTTTGCAAGTCGCAGATGGATGTATTTGCGGGTTTCTCTTATAGAAAGTCATGGATCATACGCGAGCTGTCCTTCTTGATACCTGCGGATTCCCATCTTCGAAATTTAAAAATAAAACACACGATTCCTTGAGATTAGTTAAGCCATTTACCTTAATCTTCTTAACTGTCTCAACCTCCTCAACCTTCGAAACTGCCTTATTTCATCCATATAAATACAGGTCTTAGGGAGGGTGTTGGATATATACACTTGGAGAGCAAAGTCATGCTGGTGGATTTGATACAGAAGTCTTTGGAGTAGTGGAACTTAGAATCCTTTGGTTGCAGAGGAGTCCTTGTCTCAGGCGTTGGGTTGTAATCTGAACTTCCTCATTATTGTTAATAAAGAGAATCCTTCTTCCATATGTGTCTCATGTATCTTGGTTTGATAAATGTTTATGTTTCTGTATTTTATATATGATTTATCTAACCTGCTTATATATATATGAATCATCTTGTATCTGGAAGATTGTTTCTTGACAGGTGAAGGAGAAAGCATCCCTGAAGACTTTAGAAGAGAAGCAGAGCGGAAGAGGACAAGCAAGGATCAACCTTCGTTAATCGAGTAAGTATTTCTTATCCTCCTATTTCCTTTACTACACTCTAGAAGTCAATTGTCTGCAAGTTAATTGAGTATGTTGTTAACCCAGACCTTAGGTTATTAGGTGTGTAATCCTGTACAATAGAGGGGTGTGTGGTGGTAATTTATCTGGGATTTATATAGCTCAAAATATTCTGAGAGTAGGTTATTTTTAGCCGTCCATATTTAAATATTGCATTAATGCGGTCAAGAGGTGCCACCCTTTCTAGGTGTTTGCATGGAATATGCGCTCGTGTCCGACCCCTTTTCATCCCATTATCACCGCTAGTCCCTTCACCAAGTGGGGGGTCAATTTTATGGATTGCAACCCAGCTTTGGATGGGGGGAACCATCATATTATTGTGTCTGTGGATTATTTCATTAAATGGGTAGAGGATATGCCCACTACCAAATCCAACGGTGAAACAACCGCGCATTTCATATTTAACCACATTATCACCCGGTTCGGTATTTCGAGGGAGCTTGTCACTGACCATGGTATGAAATTTCAAAACAAAATGATGGAAGAGTTGTCTTTGAAGTTAGGGTATAAGCAAGGGCATTCCTCTTCTTACTATCATCAAGCGAATGGACAAGTTGAAGCAGTGAACAAGTCACTTAAGTCCATTCTCCAACAAACCATCACACAAAGCAAGACTAATTGGCATATCATGTTGTATCCTACTTCGTGGGCCTATAGAACCGTGGTCAAGATAGCCACTGATTTTTCTCCCTATCAGCTTATGCATGGGGTGGATTTAGTATTACCAATTGAATGAAAAATCCCTTCTTTGAAGCTAGCTGTGGATATTTTACCAGAGACTTCCACATTGGAAGAACGTATCGTCCACTGGGATCATCTTGATGAGAAATGTCGAGATGCTTTAGTGGCTCTTGAGGTTAAAAAGAGTCACGTTAAGGTCCAGTACGATAAGTCTGTTTGTCCTAGGAGGTTTAGTGAAGGTGACTTGGTCCTTTTGTGGGATCAAGGTAAGGTACCCTTGGGGGAAGGAAAGTTCAACCCTATGTGGCATGGTCCTTACATGGTAAAGAGTGTCTTAGAGAAAGGTGCCTATGAGTTGGTGGATTATGAAGGGATGACCTTGGCAGAGCCTAGAAATGGGCTCTATATTAAAAAGTACTATGCATGATCTTTAGCTAGGGATGAATTTTTGTATATTATTGTACATTTTTCATAGCCTAGATTGGTCTTCTTATGGTGATCAGGTTTGTTGATTAGCTTTCGTTTTTTATGGAAGATGTCGATGGAGTCTTTGGTTTACATAGGATTCACTGATGGTGCTAGCCGCCACACTCGGAACTCAGCTTTGGCTGCTTGGGTGATTTATACTCCTATGGGTCAAGTGTGGTCTTCAGGAGGCATATGCTTATGACCTTTATTGAACAATGTTGCTGAATGTAGTGCCATTATTTAGTTATTGCGTGATGCCATTTGACATGGTATTCTTTCTCTTGAGGTATGTCTTTATTTGTAGTTAGTGGTCTCACAACTTAATGGCTTGTATCATGTTAGGGATCTGACATTGTTACGAAGATTATTGTGTGTAATATTGCTAGAATGACAATTTGAGAGCATAACATATATTCACATTTCAAGAAATTTTAATCAAGTTGTTGATTCATATGCTAACTATGTACTAGATTGGCATTTGTTTCACAGGTGATACAAGCATTTCCGAAACACATTTTACACATGTAAATAGAATAATAATCGATCATCATAAATATTTTTTCATTAAGTCCAAAAAGGTGATGTCATAATACATAAGTGTCATATACAGAATTGGGGCTTCCGAGCCACCAAAATATACTACACACTCATACAAAAAATATACACCTAGGTCTCTAAGATTGAGATGGAGGAGGGTGTTGATCATGGTAGCACACCATGACTCTAGCTAGCTGAGGAAATAACCGAACGCATGCCCGTGATACCCCAACCACCTGGCATTGCATGGCCTCTGGAAATTCCTTGACTTGCGCCATGGGAACCCTCCGTGTCAAGTGAATGAAGTTTGTGTGGATGCTTTGGAGCGTCTGCTCGACATCCACACCCATGATCTCATCGCCTCTTCCCCTCCGTCAATGATGAGGAAATCCTTCTAGCCGTCATGGTCCCACATATGCATGTACATGATAGAGTATCATTATGTGTCGTCACACCAAAAACATGTCTTTTGATTTCATATATCAAAAAATACAAAAACAATTTAATAAATCAAAAACAAAAGTGAGTTGGGATTCGTTACCTACGTCTCCATATGATTCTCCTGGTGGTAGGGGCATGTCTGGATCTTCATGAAAGTCTATCCCTGCACAGGGGTAGTCATCTATTGTGATGATCTATCTCTGCCACCAGACGAAAAATTCTCCTGGATAGGGGTTAGCCACCCTCCCTCCTCCCAGTCTCCGCATGACATTGGCCCAACGTAGCTGATCCATATTCCTCACTCTGTGTGGAGAAATGTCAACTCTAGGGCTTAGCCCTAACACCTTCTCAAAAAAGAATGCACTCAGTATGCTGCCGAACCCAAAGTTCCATACCTTTCCCATCTTGTAGTCATTGAGTTGCTGCTTCATGTTGCTTAGTAGCAAGGTACTCTAGTCATATATAGTAGGCTGTGTGCACTCTACGACATAGAAAATAATTGGCCTTAAGGCCTAGTTGAGTGATGCTAAACCTACGATCCTTCCCAATTCCAATAGTATGGCCTTCATCCCTAGAATTTGGATTGCATTTATCGGGATTCGACACCTAACCACCTCCCATCGATGGGACAAACATGTTATAAAGTATATGTCCTCAACCTCCAGGCTGAGTGACATTCCATCCAATCGAAAGGTCTCAAAGTCTGGATCCCAGTAATCCACTAGCAGTTGGAGTAGTCTTGTCTTTGCTCTTAAGCTTGCAAGGAAAAAAAAATTGTATAACCCACAAGCCCTCAGTGCTTGTTTAGCCATGAGGTCAGCCTACACAGCCTCTTCAACATCACCATGTTCTCTTTCTATCCATTCTAGAACCATCCTTCACAAACATTGCCAAATTTCATGAGTGTTTGCTCCTTAAAATCATGTTTGCGTCCATGTACGTGACTGTTTGTAAAATAGCCGTGTATGTACGCGGTGTTTATGTACGCGGTGTTGGCCAACTTTCCTAACTCACACGACCCAGGTTCTGCATAACTCGTTAACCCAAAAAACACTCGAGATATCGGCCCAATAGAGCAAGCCCCGTCGACAACACTCGCAGAGCAGGCGTAGTCTCAGCCAAGATATCTCTTCGATGGGTAACCACTGGAAGCATGTTTTTGTGAATGTTGAGGGCTTATAGTCCCTTGGCGCATGTCCAAGGAGCTCGACCAAGTCATGAGGATGGAGTCATTCCCGCCGAACTATAGTGCACACCATGCATATATTTTATTAACTACTAATGTCATGACACATATTTATCCTTAGTACTTTGAGCTTAATGAAATATAAAAGCAATTAATAGACAAGCGTAACATACCAACACTCGACAGCGCTTGCGTCGTAGATGTAAAATAATACTCAAAAGTAACACGTAATAACCTATTCATGCATTCGATCCCTTATTGACAATGCAACATTCATTCAATCATGATAGGACTTGCATCGTAAGCATAAACAAATAGAAGCACAAACAACCATACACATTTGATCATCAGCACACAAGGGAGTTCACGTGGAAACCCATCTGGGAAAAACCACAAGGCGCTCTTCATCTGGAATGAGAAATATATGGCGCCTTTAGATTGCATATAATTATAGACTATCCTATATCTAGCTTCCAAATCAGACTCTTTCTCTCATGTTCTTCATCTTATTTCTCCTAATATACTACTACCATCTACTGATCTGCACACGGTTTAGACCGACCTCTCTAGCATCTGCACCTCTCCAGAAGAGCTTCTCTTCTACTACCTTAACTTTGACTGTATCCTACCAACTTTTGACTAATCTACTACTCATATCTCTTAGCTTCACTCTGCTCTCTCAGAGATATCCCCTATGTTAACCCTTCACACGCAACTAAGACTAAAAACACCCAACAATAACCAACTACAAAGAAACCTTCACCAACCCTATAACTATTGAATCCCTCCTAAATATGCTATTTTACATGACCACACAAGGTTGATTGCATACATCCAGTCTATTAATTGTAACCATCATCCACCCCACAGGTTACAATTGTGGTGATCACGACTTGACACGAGGCACTAACGACCTTACTTACAACGTGCTTCCAATCGTGTGGCATCCACCAACTTAAGGCGACTTCAACACCCACGATCGCCATGTCACTTTTGAGAATTATTCTGCACTTGTGCTACTATTTTACCCTAGAGCATCTTACTTTCGTGCATTTTTCTGCTTTCGCGTAGCTGGCATATTTTGCGCCTACTCTTTTTTCTGCGCAACTACCATCATTCGCAGTTTCCTTTGTCCGCGCGGATTTCCTTTGTTCATGCATATTTCCTTGTTTTCACTTTCATGGTGGGATGAATCTTGCACGTTTCTTCTTTTGCGCTTATTTCTTGCATGTTTTCCCCAAGCCCAACAGGTGGGTATTGAGGTATTTTCTGTTTTTACCCAACCCTATACATAGAAAAAGACCCAATTTCCACATAGGCCGAAACACACTATTTGAGATGGCTTAAATAGAAAAAGTTGACCATTAAAATTAAAAATTGACACATCAAATTGAAAGAGGAGGGAATGAGTAACTACCTGGACCAAACATGGAGTGATTTCATTGGACGATGCTCCTGGAATCAGCTCTTGAAGTTCTGAATACAAAAGCAGTATGGATCCCATTTTGAGTGCGATTTGACCGTGTCTTCAACCTGTTCATGTCTAAACTAGCATATAGGTTAGGATTTCACATTCACTTGCATTTTGCATGACCTTATGACCGTTTCATCTTAACCTTAGGTACGAACCCATTCCATGATGTCACAGAACCTTCATGGTCATGTTAGAAGTGGCGTTATGTGAATGGTAGAGATTTCCTATATTGAATTTGGTGCCCATGCTGACATTTCTCCTTTAGGTTGTGGGAGTCCCTTTTTAGTCCCACCATGTCCTTGAGTAAGAGCTTCATACTCCTCTTGAACTTTATGCTGTCCATTTCCCTCGGGACTCCCTTTTATATATCAAGTTGTAATTGCATCTTCATGAGTTTTTCTTTCCTTCTTGAGCTTTACGCTGGCTCCCTGACTTTGAGTTATCAGCCATATAACATGAGCTTGTCTCATGTCTATCCAAGAAAATCATTTTTACATATCTCTTGCAGCTTGATCACCCTTTTAACTGAGACGAGAACTTTCCCTGAGTGTCGTTATCCCGCACATATATCCTTGCATTGAGCATAGGCATGTTCCACTGCCTCGAACTAGTTTTCTTGTCCCTTGAAACTCATCTCCTCTTAGATTTGTACTATAAATCATTTTTATTCTTTTTCAAGATTTTCAAAATATCTAAAAACTTCCAAAAAAATCAAAAACCAAAAATCAAGGCAGGAAAATATGTTATCTTTGGTAGCAGTCGAGTCATGTTGCCTTCAAATAGAGCACTGCATATCACATATGTTGGTTGGATTATTAGTTTGACTTTAGGGGTTGTAATTGTTACTATGAGTTTAACTCCACTGATTGGTTAAGCTTCTAGTCCCTACGAAGCCTCTGTCGATGCCTCCTGTGTCACAGATATGTCCTAGTTTGCATATAGAGTCTAGGATGCCTACCTTCAGTCACCATTCACCTTATGCTCTTGTTCGAAGGAAGTTGAAGCTTGAGTTGGCCATTCCTCAGTTATCTCGACTTTGCATGTTGGCCATTCCCAATACTATTACTGGTTCAAGCACATTTTGTTCAAGTTCTTCCACATTATGCAGTGTTGCTGAGTACCTAATGTTGGTTGATGGGGGATTCCTTAATGTCCTCCTTCTAGCAGATTCCATTCCATCGACTTTAGATCATTTATTCTGGAATAGGAGTCTAGATTCCTTTGAGTGCCTTGAGACTTATAGTCATCAATGGTAGGTTATCTCGCCATCGATAGTTTTGGGAATACATTAATGTCCCCTGATTGATGTATTCTTCCAAGTGTTCCACCTCAACACATCTATTCACACTTGTTAGTTGCACCTTGTACCTTGATTCCCATTTTCATTATCAGTGGGTGATCTCGTGTCAGTTAATGGTATACATCAATGACCGATAATCAGATGATGGACTACTATGTTTGACCTCGACAGATCTATTTGCATAGTAGGACATGTACTCATAGCAGCTCATGTAGAATACCTTCTAGCTTAGTGGAATTCCATTTATTCTACCTCCTTGATCGTGCCAGTGTTCATGAGATATCAACTCTCATGATTTGATTCCAATGTATATCAGATATCTTCATCCACTATGGAGATCTTGATCCATTGTATATCTTCATCCACTTTGGAGATTCTGATATATTGTATATTGCACGTGGCGATGACCACACATGACACTTTGTATATCATTTCTATTCATGGTCATTGTACTCTTATGTATCACGGACTGCTATATGTATTTGCAGTCACATGAAGAGATTGATTATTGTATTGTATTGATGAGTGGCTGGTTCTTCCACCTAGGTCTTCATTACTCCACTTCTGGGATGGATTTTATAATGTATTTCGGCCATCATGTTACCCCTCTGACCTCACACATTAGGGGGAATCTGTTATAGCTGATTTTACCACACATTGATGAACACATATTTATGGCCTTCCTTGTCCCTCTGAAGACTCTTTAGACCCCATGGAATTATATTATCCCTTGATGTTCCAAGATCATCCCTAAAAAAAACCTGTTTATTGCTGTACGTGACTTTGAAACCCATACTCGCATGCACACGCGACTTTTGACGTCAAACCCGCATACATCGGGATGTGTGCATAAGTCCAAATATTTTTGGAGTTTTCCTCATATGAGTCCATAGATCCCAACTCTTGGCCTTCCATATGCCTTGAGATCGCTTGGATTCGACCCTCCATTACGCTTTTTGGAGTGCTATATAAGGAACCCCTTGGATACATTGAAGAGGAGGAATTGAAGAGAAAAGAAACTATAGTCCATTGTTGCCTCAGTTTGCTTTTACTTGAGTCTACATCCTTTTGTCCCTTTGGAGCCCTTTGTGTTCTTCCCAAGATTTCCTTTGCTTTGTGATCTTGCTATCGAGAGATGGAGGATTGAGGTGGTGGAGGCCTAGGTGGAGGACTCAGTTTCTCTGGTTTGTAGATGTGTCGACAGAGGTTGTCACTATTGTAATCTATGATTTTATTAATAGAAATATCTTTTCCTGTCCAATTATGTGCATTTGAATATGAATATTGAATCCATGGATGTATTGAATTCCTTATACATTGTTGAATATATATGCTAGATTATGTCTAACACATTATTATAGAGCATGCTGGTCTTGGTTACTATTGTTGAGAGAAAATTGCTAACGCAAGCGTGAATTGGAAAAGATCAACATGGGTCTACTTCAACTGTCCAGAACAACGTACGATTCAGTATCCCTTAGTGTTAGATGTTTGGTTTCTCTTGCATATTGAGAAAAAATGATTTCTGGTGTCAAGCTGTCTATTGTGGTACCTCTAAGCCATAGGAAGTTTCTCTCCATAACAAGTTGAAGTTCAGGTTTCCACTTATATGGCTTCCTGAGAGCTAGTATAAGAGCATCTACAAATTGACCAAGAAATAAGAGAATAATTGTCGAGCTAATTTAATTGCAAGCAATGGTTTTTTGAATACAAGTGAGAAGCTTTAATCTTCCTTTAACTTCACCAACTTCCACAAGAGAAGATTTGAGTCAGACTCAGATTCATATTAGCTGGAGGTTGTTGCATGGGGACATGCAATAGGATAATTGGGGGCAGATGTTGGGTGATAGAAATGCCCCTTTTTGCTTACTCCTATTCAACCATTTTCCCCTATTTTTATTTATTTATTTAAAACCAAGTCATTATATTTCCCAAGATAAGGCAAGAATTCGAACATGTATAATTCATTATTTATTTGTTACATTAATGCTTAGAAATTCTCATGATTATGAATTTTATTCCTCGTAATGGTGACTTGTGATGAATTTTATGAGAAGTAAGTGAAGACCTTAGGGAATCCAGGAATATTGGCTTACTGAAACACGTGGGTGTTGAAGTACATGGAAACAGTTGCACATCTCTAGGGATCAGTTTGGATCATTGTTATGGAGAGAAATTCCTATGGCTTGGGGTACCACAATAGATAGCTTGACTCCAGAAATCAATCCTTTCCAACATTCAAGTGAAATCAAATATCTAACACTAAAGGATCAAAACTCATACCTTATTCCGGACTGTTGAAGTAGATCCCCGTTGAGCTTTCCAACTTCAGCTTGAATTGATGAATCACTTCCTCAACAATAAGTAAACAAGACAAGCATACTATATATATTGGTGTTAGATCTACTCTAGCATATATAATCAACAATGTATAAGCATTTGAAATCATCCATGGATAAAATATTCATTCAAACATACATTATTGGACAGGAAAATATATTTCTATTAATATAAAATCAGAGATTACAATGACTACAACCTCTATCGACACATCTATGAATCAGAGAAACTGAATCCCCCACATGGGCCTCCACCACCTCAATCCTACATCTCTCGATAGCAAGCTCACAAGAAAAGGGAAAGCTTGGGAAGAACACCAAAGTGCTCCAAGGGACAAAGGGATGTAGACTCAAGCACAAGTTCCAGCAAAAAATGGACTATAGTTTTTTTTCTCTCAATTCTCTTATGCCTTTAATGTATCCAAAGGGTTCCTTATATAGCTTTTCAATGGGGTAATGAAAGGTCAAATTCGAGTGATCTCAAGGAATATGGAAGGCTAGGAGACAACTGATTCGGATCCATGTCAAGGAAAACTCCAAAAGGATTTGGATGTTGTACACATCCCGATGTACACGGTTTTAGAGGTCAAACCTGTATATATACGCGATTAAGGGTTTAAAAGTCATGTATAGAAATTTTCTCATGTTTTTAGGGATGGTATAGGAAACATCAAAGGACAAAAAATGGTCCAAGGGGTCTAAGGAGTCTACAGAGGGACAAGGGAAGGCCATACAAGTGTGATTCACCTAGTGTGGTAAAATCTGCTATAACAGATGCTCCCTAATGTGTGAGGTCAGAGGGGTCATACGATGGCTGAAATACATTATAAGTCCATCCCATAAGTGGAGTGATGAAGAATACCAAATGGAATACCAACCACCCAATCAACATAGTACAATGGTATAACTCTGCATATAACCACAAATACATATAGCAGTCCCGGATACATAAGAGTACAATGGCCATGAATAGGTATGATACAAAATATGACATGTGTGGTCATCACCACGTACAATATACATAGATTAGAATATCCATGATGAAGATATACACATGATCATGATCTCCATGAAAGCTGAAGATATATAACAGATCAAGATCTCCATAATGGCTGGAAATGTCTGACATATACTGGAATCAAGTCACGAGAGATGAAATCTCATGAACACTGGCACAATCAAGGAGGTAGCATATAAGAGATGCCACCAATCTGGAAGGTCTTCTACACAAACCACTATGAGTACAAGTCCTACTATGTGAATAGAGGTGTTGAGGTTGAACATAGTAATCCATCGTGTGATTACCGATCATTGATGTATACCGTTAACAGATGCGAGATCACCCACCGATAACGATAATGGTAATCAAGGTACTAGAGTGCAAACTAACAAGTGTGAATAAATGTGTTGAGGTCAAACAATTGAGAGAATCCATTGATCAGGGGACATTGATGTATTCCTAAAGAACTATCAATGGCGAGAGAACCTGCCACTGACGACTGCAAGTCTCAAGGAACTAAAAAATGACTGTAGATTCCAATCCCAAAATAAATGATCTGAGGTCGATGGGATGAAATCCACTGGAAGGAGGGCATTAAGTCATCCCCCATCATCCAACACGAGGTACTCAGCAAAGCTGTATAATGTTGAAGGACTCGATCATAAAGTGCACGAACCAGTAACTATACTGGGAATGGCTGACATGCAAAGTCAAGATAACTGAGGAATGGCTAACTCAGGTTTCAACTTCCTTCAAACAAGAGCATAACGATGAATGGTGACTGAATGTAGGCAGCATAGACTCGATATATAAAACCGGGACATCTCTGCGACACAGGAGGCATCGACAGAGGCTCTATGGGGACTGGAAGCTTAACTAGTTGGGGGAGATAAACTTAGACAAACGAGTACAGATCCTAAAGTCAAAATATAAACCCAACCAATGGATGTGATATACAGTGCTCTATTCGAAGGTGACACGACTCAACAGCTGCCAAAGATAACATCTTTCCTTGTCCGAATTTTTGGTTTTTTCAAAGTTTTTGGACTTTTTCAAATGTTTAAAAATATTGAAAAAGAATAAAACAGCTTTATAGTTACAGACTAGGAGGAGACAAGTGTGATATAGGCAGACAAACTAGTTCCAAGCAGTGGAACATACCTATGCTCAATGCAAGGATACATGTGTAGGATAGTGACACTCGGGAGAAAAACCCCTCCCAGTAAAATAGGGAGTCAAGCTACAAAGGATATAAAAGATGGCTCTGCATGGCTAGACATGAGACAAGCTCGGGCTATATGGCTGAAATTTCAAAGTTAGGGAAGTCGACGTAAGGCTCAAGAAGGCAGGTAAAGCTCATGGTAATGCAATTACAACTTGACATAAGGGAGTCCTAAGGGAAATAGGCCAACAAAATATCAAGAGGAGTATGAGGCTCTTGCGAAATGTCATGGGAATACTATACAACGGACTCCCACACCCTAAGGGACAAAATGTCAGCATGCGCACCAAACAAAAATAAGGCTATAACTAGGGTACCCATGTAAGGTCAAGCTCTGCCATTCACAGCATGCCACTTATAAAACATCAAGAAGGTTCCGTGGCATAATAGAATGGGTTCGTACCTAAGGCTATAATGAAATGGTCATAAGGTCATGCAAAATGCAATTGGAGGTGATCCTAACCTATATGCTAGTTTAAACATCATACCTGTAACGGGCATGAATGGGTCAAAGAAACGATCGAAACGACGTTCAAAATGGTCTTCTACATCATAAATTAGTCCAAAAATGGTCCAAAAGGATTAGAAATAGTCCAAACTATAGAAAAGGAGGTAAAAATTTTCAAAATTTTGAAAAATTTCTATAAATAGTAAAAAATTCAAAACATTATATAACATTTGAAATTTTTACCCAATTGAGCTTAGAACTTCAACAACGAATTCCAAGAGATCCAGCAGGTGGAATCCACCACCATTTTTTCCAGGTACTTACCCATGCTCTAGGCTTTCATTTTGATGTAAATTTTATCAATTTCCATGGTGTATTTAGGATTCTAGGCCCATCTTAAATGCGTGCCTTGACCCACATGGAAATCGAGGGTTTTTCCGCGCATAGGGTTGGATATACGTAGAAAATTCCCTCGAAGTCATGTACATACAAGGCTGTTTAGAAAACAGTCGTGTATGTGGCTGCGCTCAATGATTTTTAAGTATTCTAATGGATCAAACTCAAATTTTATGTGCAGGATGGTTCTAGAATGGATAGAACGTGAGCACGGTGATGTAGAAGGGGTAGTAAGGGTAGATCTAATGGCTCAACAAGCTTTGCGGTCATGTGGGATCTACAAGTTTTGGTGTCTTGTTGGTATAAAGGCCAAATCAAGACTGCTGTAGATGGTAGTAGACTACTGGGATCCATATTCAGAGTCATTCCAGATAGATGGGATGTCCCTCACCATAGAAGTGGAGGACATATATTTTATTACTAGACTTTCCTGATGGGGGGAAGTGGTGAACCTACGCTCTCGCGGGCCCAGAGGTGGCCTGACTATAGATGAGTACACTGCGGTGTACTGCTATCCATACACGGAGAAGGTGGGGAGTCAGATCTCAACTAACTCCATACAGGTGCTAGGCCTAAAGGCCATTCTAATGACACTAGGCAGGATAGCAGAGCTAGCCTCAATCTACCAGGCCTCTCGGCCATTGATGTTCTATGCCATGGAGTGCATGAGGCCCACAGTTTATGACTAGAGTACGACCTTGTTGAGCAACATGAAACAATAGCTCAGCGACTGCAAGATGGGAACGATGCAAAACTTTGGTTTCAGTAGCATACTAAGCACGTTCTTCTTCGAGCGTGTTCCCGGATTGAGCCCTAGAGTTGACGTTCCTCTAGACGGGGTTCGAGATCCAGCCCAATGGCATTGGGAAGATGCGATGCGTAAACTGGGTGGAGGTAGGGTGTCCAACCCCTATCCAATTGATTTGTTTCTATGGTGGCGATGATAGATAGTTGCCATCGATGATTACCCCTATGCAAGGATAGACTTTCGGGGAGACCCTGACATGCCACTACCACCAGGATGAACATACGGTGACATTGTTAACGAATCTCGACCCTCTTTTTTAAATTTTTTTGAGTTATTTAATTTTTTTTTGTGTTTTTTGATTATGTGGAATCAAAAGACTTTTTTTGGGGTGACAATACATAGGGAAATCTACCATATGCATGCATATGTAGGACCACGGTGTCCTGAAGGCTTCCCTCATCATAGATGAAGTTGAAGAGGAGACGACATCACGGGTGTGGATATGAAGCAGACGCTCCAAAGCATTCATACCAACTTCGTGAGACTGACACACAGGGTACCCATGGCGCAAGTCGAGGACTTGCCTGAGGCCATGCAGCACCAGGTGGTGGGTGTACCATGAGCATGGGTGCAGTTATTTCAACGGCTAGCTAGATCCGTGGTGACATTCCATGATCACAACCCCCCTCCTCCTCCACAGGATTAGATACTTGGGAGTGATACATTTTGTACTACCGTGTATTTATAGTTTGGTGGCTCGAGAGCCCCATTTTTGTATTATGACAGTATGTATTACCACATGTTGGATGTTTATAAAAACTTTTATGATGATCGATTTATTTATTTACATGTGTAAAAATTTATGTTTGTGATGAGCTTATTGTGTATGCAACAAATACCAATCTAACACGCAGTTAGCATATGAGTCAGAAACTTGATTCTTAATTCTTGGAAAATGTATGTATGTTATATTATCAAATTGCCATTTAACAATGTCACACATAAGAATCTTCTTAATAATGTCAAATCTCTAACATGGTACAAACCATTAAGCTATGACACTACTAACTCTGAATCAAGTCGTACCTCAAGAGACAGAACACCATGCAAAATGGCATCCCACAGAAGCTCAATAATGGCACTATACTCAACAACATTGTTTGAAGAGGGCCGTAAACATATGCCTCCTGAAGACAATACTTGACCCATAGGAGTATAAATCACCTAAGCAGCAGAAGTTGAGTGTTGAGTGTGACGGCTTGCACCATTCGTGAATCCTATGAAGGTGGAAGATTCCATTGACATATGTCAAAAGAAGCAGAAACTAATCACAAACCCGATCACCATAAGAAAAAGACCTACCTATGCAAAACTGTACAATAATATACAATAACTAGCCTTAGTTGAAAATCATGCATAGTACTTTTTGAGATAGAGCCCATTCGTAGGCTCCACCAAGGCCATTACCTCATAATCCACTAACTCATAAGTGCCCTTCTCTAACACACATTTAACGATGTAAGGACCATGCCACATGGGGTTAAACTTTCCTTCCCCCAAGGGTTATTTTAGTTGATACCACAAAAGGACCAAGTCTCCCTCATTAAACCTCCTTGGATGGATATACTTATCATACTGGACCTTAATGCGACACTTATTTACTTCTAGAGCCACCAAGGCATCTTGGCGTTGCTCATCAAGTTGCTCTAGGTGGACCAAATGCTCCTCCAATGGGGAAGTGTCTGGTAAGAGCTCTATGGCTAGCTTCAATCAAGGAATCTCGTACTCAACTGGCAATACTGAATCCACTCCGTGTACAAGATGATATCGAGAAAAACCCATGGCAGTCTTAACAGCGGTTCTATATGCCCATAAAGAAGGATATAACATAATGTGCCAATTTGTCTTGCTTTGTGCGATGGTTTGTTGGAGAATGGATTTGAGTGATTTGTTCACTACTTCTACCTGTCCATTCACTTGAGGGTAATAAGAGGAGGAATGCTCTTGCTTATATCCTAACTTTTATGCCAACTCTTCCATCATACGATTCTAAAAGTGCGAGCCATGGTCGCTGACAAGATCCTTCAGAATACTAAACTGAGTAATAATCTGGTTGAATACGAAATGCGCGGCTGTCTCACCATCGGATTTAACTGTAGGCATAGCCTTAGCCCATTTTGTGAATAAGTGAACAACCACTATGATATGATGATGCCCCCCAGTCGAAGCTGGATTGCAATCCATGAAATCAAGCCCCCCCTTAGTGAAGGGACTGGCGGTGATGATGGGATGTAACAAGGCAGGTCACGAGCGCATATTCCGTGCAAACACCTGGCAAGGGTGGCACTTCTTGACCACATCTACACAATATTTAATGATTGACAGCCAGAAATAACCCTCTCTTAGCATTTTTTGGGCTGTAGAAAGCCCATATAAATGACCACCACATGCCCCTCCATGACAATCATTTAGCACAAGCTCAGCCTCCTCATGAGTTAAACAACGACGTAAAATGGAATCTACCCCACGGCGGTATAAGGTGTTATCCACTATGAGGTAATTCTTGGATACGTGACATAATTGTCATCATTCATCCTGTGAGAGGTGAGTGGGTGTTACTGAGAGAAATTCCTATGGCTTGGGGTACCACAACAGACAAGTTGACTTCAGAAATCAATCCTTTCCAATATGCAATAGAAATTAAATATCTAACACTAAAGGATCAGACCTCGTACCTTATTCCGGATGGTTGAAGTAGATCCCCATTGAGCTTTCTAGCCTCAGCTTGAATTGATAAATCACTTCCTCAACAACAAGTAAACAAGACAAGCATACTATATATATTGATGTTAGATCTATTCTAGCATATATAATCAACAATGTATAAGCATTTGAAATTATCCATGGATAAAATATTCATTCAAACATACATTATTGGACAGGAAAAGATATTTCTATTAATATATAATCATAGATTACAATGGATACAACCTTTGTCGGCACATTTGTGAATCGAAGAAACTAAATCCCCCACTTGGGCCTCCACCACCTCAATCCTCCATTTCTCGATAGCAAGCTCACAAGCAAAAGGCAAGCTTGGGAAGAACACTAAAGTTCTCCAAGGGACAAAGGGATTCAGACTCAAGCACAAGTTCCGCCAACAATGGACTATAGTTTCTTTGCTCTCAATTCTCTCATATGCCTTCAATGTATCAAAGAATTCCTTATATAACTTTTCAAAGGGGTAATGAAAGGTTGAATCCGAGCGATCTCAAGGCATATCAAAGGCCAGGAGTCAAGTGAGTCGGATCCATGTCAAGGAAAACTCCAAAAGGATTTGGATTTTGCACACATCCTGATGTATGCGGTTTTAGGGGTCAAACCCGTGTATATACGCGATTAGGGGTTTAAAAGTCACGTATATGAATTTTCACATGTTTATGGGGATGGTCAAGGAAACATCAAAGGACAAAAAATGGTCCAAGGGGTCTAAAGAGTCTGCAGAGGGACAGGGGAAGGCCATACAAGTGTGATTCACCTGGAGTGGTAAAATCAGCTATAACAGATGCCCCCTAATGTGTGAGGTTAGAGGGGTCATACGATGGCCAAAATACATTATAAGTCCATCCTAGAAGTGGAGTGATGAAGGATCCCAAATGGAAGACCAACCACCCAATCAGCATAGTACAATGATACAACTTTACACATAACTACAAATACATCTAGCAGTCTCGGATACATAAGAGTGCAATGGCCATGAATATGCATGATACAAAATATCACATAAGTGGTCATCACCACATATAATATACATAGATCAGAATCTCCATGATGAAGATATACAAAGGATCATGATCTCCATAATGGCTGAAGATATATAATGGATCAAGATCTCCATAATAGATGGAAATGTCTGACATATACTGGAATCAAGTCACGAGAGCTGAAATCTCATGAACACTGGCACGATCAAGAAGGTAGAATATAAGAGATGCCACCAATCTAGAAGGTCTTCTACAGAAACCGCTACGAGTACATGTCCTACTATGTGAATAGAGGTGTCGAGGTCGAACATAGTAGTCCATCGTCTGATTACCGGTGATTGATGTATACCATTAATAGACATGAGATCACCCACCGATAATGAAAATGGGTATCAAGGTACTAGAGTGCAAACTAACAAGTGCGAATAGATGTGTTGAGGTCGAACACTTGAGAGGATCCATCAATCAGGGGACATTGATGTATTCTGAAAAACTGTCGATGGCGAGAGAACTTGCCACTGATGACTGCAAGTCTCAAGGCACTCAAAATGACTCTAGATTCCAATCCCAGAATAAATGATCTAAAGTCAATGGGATGAAATCTGCTGGAAGGAGGGCATTAAGGCATCCCCCATCATCCAACATGAGGTACTCAGCAAAGCTGTATAATGTGGAAGGACTCGATCATAAGGTGCACGAACCAGTAACTATACTGGGAATGACGAACATGCAAAGTCAAGATAACTGAGGAATGGTTGACTCAGGTTTCAACTTCCTTCAAACAAGAGCATAACGGTGTATGGTGACTTAAATAAAGGCAGTATAGACTCGATATACAAAACTAGGACATCTCTGCGACACAGGAGGCATCGATAGAGGCTCCATGGGGACTGGAAGCTTAACCACTCAGTGGAGATAAACTCAAATAAATGAGTATAGCTCCTAAATTCAAACTACAAACCCAACCAACAGATGTGATGTATAGTTCTCTGTTCGAAAGCGACACGACTCGACAGCTACCAAAAGATAACATCTTTCCTTGTCCGGCTTTTTGGTTTTCTGATTTTTTTGGACTTTTTCAAATATTTAAAAATCTTGAAAAAGAATAAAACTGCTTTATAGTTATAGACTAGGAGGAGACGAGTGTCATAGGGGCAAACAAACTAGTTCCAAGCAGTGAAACACACCTATGCTCAATGCAAGGATACATGTGTAGGATAGCGACACTCGGGGGAAAATCCCCTCCCAGTAAAAATAGGGAATTAAGCCGCAAAGGATATATAAAATGGCTCTGCATGGCTAAACATGAGACAAGTTCAGGCTATATGGCTGAAACTCAATGTCAGGGAATCCGACGTAAGGCTCAATAAGGTAGGAAAAGCTCATGATAATGCAATTACAACTTGACATAAGGGAGTCCTGAGGGAAATAGGCTAGAAAAAGATCAAGAGGAGTATGAGGCTCTTGCGAAATGTCATGGAAATACTATACAATGGACTCCCACACCCTAAGGGACAAAACATCAGCATGGGAACCAAATGAAAATAAGGTGCTAACTAGGGTACCCATGTAAGTTCAAGCTCTACCACTCATATCATGCCACTTCTAAAACAACAAGAAGGTTCCGCGTCATAATAGAGTGGGTTCGTACCTAAGGCTATAATGAAATGGTCATAAGGTCATGCAAAATGCAAACAGTGATGAAACCTAACCTATATGCTAGTTTAGACATGATACTTGAAATCGGCATGAACGGGTCAATCCAATGGTTGAAACGACACTCAAAAAGGTCTCCTACATCATAAATTAGTCCAAAAATGGTCCAAAAGGATTAGAAACAGTCCAAACTATAGGAAAGGGGGTAAAATTTTTCAAATATTTGAAAATTTTCTATAAATAGTAAAAAATTAAAAACATTATTAAACATTTGAAATTTTTACCCATTTGAGCTCAGAATTTCAACAGCGAATTTTAGGAGATCCAACCGGCAGAATCCACCACCGTTTTTTCCAGGTATTTACCCATGCTCTACTCTTCCATTTTGATGCAATTTTTGTCAAATTCCATGGTGATTTTGGATTTCTAGGCCATTCCAAAATAGGCACTGCAACCCACACAGAAATCAAGGATTTTTTTGTGTATAGGGATGGATATACATGAAAAATACCCTCATAGTCGCGTACATACGCGGCTGTTTGGCAAACAGTCACATATGCGGCTGTGCTTAAGGTTTTTCAAGTGTTTTAATGGGAAAAACTCAAATTTTTTGTGCAGGATGGTCCTAGAATGGAGAGAATGTGAACATGGTGATGTAGAAGAGGAAGTAAGGGCTGATCTAATGGCTCAACAAGCGCTACGTACATGTGGGCTCTACAAATTTTTGTGTCTTGGTGGCTTAAGGGCCAAACCAGGACTATTTTAGATGCTGGTGGACTACTGGGATCCAGATTCAGATTCATTCCAGATAGATGGGATGTCCCTCACCATAGAGGTGGAGGACATATACTTTATTACTGTACTTTCCCAATGGGGGGAAGTAGGGAACCTACGTTCTTGCGGGCCCTGAGGTGGCTTGAATATAGATGAGTACATTGTGGTGTATTGCTATCTGGTAATGGAGAAGGTGGGGAGTCAGATCCCAACTAACTCCATACAGGTTCTGGGCCTAAAGGCCATCCTACTGAAACTGGGAAGGATAGCAGGCTTTGCTTCACTCCACCAGGTCTCGCGGCTTCTGATGTTCTATGCAGTGGAGTGCATTAGACCCACGGTATATGATTAGAGCACTGCACTACTGGGAAACATGAAACATTAGCTCAATGAGTGTAAGATGGGAAGAGTGCGAAACTTCAGTTTCAACAGCATATTGAGCATGTTTTTCTTCAAGCATGTTCCAAGATTGAGCCCCAGAGTTGACGTTCCTCTACACGAGGTTCGAGATCCGGCTCAATGGCGTTGGGCGGATGTGATGCACAGACTAGGTGGATACAGGGTGTCCAACCCCTATCCAATTGATTTCTTTTCATGGTGGCGACGACAGATAGTTGCCATTGATGACTACCCCTACATAGGGATAGATTTTTTGGGGGACCTGGACATGCCACTACCACCAGGATCGGCATACGGTGACATAGGTAACGAATCTCGACCCTCTCTTTAAATTTTTAAGTTATTTTTTTTTTTGTGTTTTCTGATTATATGGAATCAAAAGACATGTTTTTGGGTGATAATACATAGTGACATATACCATATGCATGCAGATGTGGGACCATGGTGGTTTGAAGGCTTCCCTTGTCATAGACGAAGGGGAAGAGGAGATGATATCACAGGTGTGGATGTGGAGTGGACGCTCCAAAGCATTCATACCAACTTCATGAGGCTGACACATAGAGTACCCATAGCGCAAGTCAAGGAATTTCCTGAGGCCATGCAATGCCAAGTGGTGGGTGTACCACAAGCATGGTTGCGATTATTTTGACGGCTAGCTAGAGCTGTAGTGACATTCCATGATCACAACACCCCTCCTCCTCCACAGGATTAGATACCTGGGAGTGATACATTTTGTATTACCATGTATTGTATTTTGGTGGCTCGAGAGCACCATTTTTGTATTATGACACTATGTATTACCACATTTTGGATGTATATAAAAACTTTTTTGATGATCGGTTTATTTATTTACATGTGTAAAAATTTGTGTTTGTGATGAGTTTATTGTGTATGAAACAAATGCCAATCTAACACCTAGTTAGCATATGAGTTAGCAACTTGATTATTAATTCTTGGAATATGTATGTATGTTATATTGTCAAATTTCCGTTCTAATAATCTCACACATAAGAATCTTCTTAATAATGTCGGATCTCTAACATGGTACAAACCATTAAGCTGTGACACTACTAACTCCGAATCAAGACGTACCTTAAGAGAGAGAACGCCATGTAAAATTGCATCCCGTAGAAGCTCAATAACGACACTATATTTAGCAACATTGTTGGAAGATGGCCATAGAAATACGCCTCCTAAAGACAATACCTAACCCATAGGAGTATAAATCACCCAAGCAGCAGAGGCTAAGTGTTGAGTGTGACGGCTTGCACCATCCACGAATCCTATGAAGGTGGAAGATTCCATTGACATCTGCCAAAAGAAACGAAAACTAATCACAAACCCGATCACCATAAGAAAAATACTTAACTATGCAAAAGTGTACAATAATATACAATAATCGGCCTTGGCTGAAAATCATGCATAGTACTTTTTGATATAGAGCCGATTTCTAGGCTCCTCCAAGGCCGTTCCCTCGTAATCCACTAACTCATAAGCACCCTTCTCTAATACATGTTTAATGACATAAGGACCATGCCACATGGGGTTAAAATTTCCTGGCCCTAAGGGTTCTTTCAGTTGATCCCACAAAAGGACCAAGTCTCCCTCACTAAACCTCCTTGGATGGATGGAATTATCGTACTAGACCTTTACGTGACTCTTATTTACTTCTAGAACCACGAAGGCATCTCGACGCTGCTCATCAAGTTGCTCAAGGTGGACCAAACACTCCTCTAATGGTGAAGTGTCTGGTAAGATCTCTATGGCTAGCTTCAAAGAAGGAATCTCGCACTCAACTCCACTCCATGTACAAGTTGATATGGAGAAAGACCCGTGGTAGCCTTAACAACGGTTCTATGTGCCCACAAAGTAGGATACAACATAATGTGTCAATTATTCTTGCTTTGTGCGATGGTTCGTTGGAGAATGGATTTGAGTGATTTATTCACTGCTTCTACTTGTCCATTCGCTTGAGTGTAGTAAGAGGAGGAATGCTCTTGTTTGTACCTTAACTTTGATGCCAACTCTTCCATCATACGATTCTGAAAGTGCGATCCATGGTCAGTGACAAGCTCCTTTAGAATTCCAAACCGAGTAATAATCTGGTTGAATATGAAGTGCGCGACTATCTCACCATTGGATTTAACTGTAGGCATAGCCTCAGCCCATTTCGTGAAGTAATCAACAACCATTATGATATGATGATGGCCCCCAGTTGAAGCTAGGTTGCAATACATAAAATCAAGCCCCCACTTAGAGAAGGGACTAGGGGTGATGATGGGATGTAACGGGGAAATTTTTGAGCGCATATTACGTGCAAACACCTGGCAAGGGTGGCATCTCTTGACCGCATCTGTACAATCTTTAAAGATCGACGACCAGAAATAACTCACTCTTAATATTTTTTGGGCTGTAGAAAGCCCAGATAAATGACCACCACACGCCCCTCTGTGGCAATCATTCAGCACTACCTCAGCCTCTTCATGAGTTAAACAATGACGTAAAATGGAATTTACCCCATGGTGGTATAAAGTGTTATCCACTATGAGGTAATTCTTAGACACATGATGTAATCATAGTCGTTCATCCCATGAGAGATGAGTAGGGACCTTCAATGTTTGTAGATATATAATGATATATCCATACCATGGGTCTAAAGTTGAGATTAAGAAGATGTGCTCATCGATAAACGTATCTTCACAAACCAACTCCTCGTCCTTGCTTGGGAAATCCGATATGAGTTCTGCAAAAATTAACGATTTCTTCTATTTTGCTGAAACAAACTCGAGATCGAATTCTTGCAGGATGACAATCCATTTATTATATTTTCCCCCAATCATCCTTCAAGTGAGGACAAATTGAAATGGATTGACATGGGCTACAACCAAGCTCTGGCGAAGGATAATATAATGTCTCAACTGTTGAACCGCATGTATGGTAGCTAAGGCAAGCTTCTCAACATGAGAATAATGGATCTCCGCGTCAATAAGATTTTGGCTCAGATAGTATATGACATGCTCTTGGAGCTCCTCATCCTCTTGAACCAAAACCATACCAATCATCTCCATGGACACGACCACATAGAGTAGGAAATCACAGCTATAGTTCGGGGGACTAATCACTGGGGCTGATGCTAGGGCTCGCTTGAGCGCATCAAAGGATTCCTGGGCTCACTCATCCCAAAAAAAGGTGGTGTCCTTCTTCAAAAGACGCATGAAACCTCTAGTCAAATTGGAAAAATTGACAACGAATCTTCGTAAGAAGTTTTCCATGACTTGCAAACATTGAAGATGATGAATATTTTTCGGGGGAGACAACTGAAGTATTGCCTCAACCTTCAAAGGGTCGACTCTTATACCCTCTTTAGAAATGATGAATCCTAATAAGCGACCTGACTTCACACAAAATATGCACTTGTGAGGATTTAACCTGACCAAATAATGGCGGCACCTTTCGAATAACAATCTCAAATGATAGGAATGACGCATTCTCATATGAGAATGAGCAGCAAGGTCATCCAAAAATACTTCGATAATCGATTTGAGATAATGGAACATCAAGGTCATTTCCTGCTGAAAAGTAGCTCCGGTGTTCTTAAGGCCAAAAGGCATTTTTTGATATGCAAAAGTTCCCCAAGGACAAATAAATGCAGTCTTATTTTGGTCCTCAGGTTTAATTTGTATCCAATTATATTCGGAAAATCCGTCCATAAAGGAAAAAACCTCGCTATCCGCACACTCATCCAAAATCTGATCAATAAATGGTGTGGGTAAATTGTCCTTAGGACAGGCACGATTCAAATCACGGAAATCAGTACATATGCGGATCGCTCCCTACTTCTTGTCAACTAGAATGGGATTTGAAACCCACTCCGTCAAGGGAACGGGATAGATAAAACTGACTTTCAACAGTTTCTATATCTCTGCCTTAATCGTGGGTGCATTCCTAGGATTCATCGCACGCAAACATTGTTGAACAGGCTTAGTCTTAATCTCATGTTTAACAATGCAAGGGTCGATACCTGGAATTTCATCGTAAGACCAAGAAAAGATATCACAAAATTCTTTAAACAAATTGGTGTATTCTTGAATCTCAGCATGGGAACATTCTGCCCCAATATAGACATTCTCTATCCTGCCAGGATTGTGAGAGATATTGATAGGAATCATTGGATATATATTTTCCATGTTCCCATCAGCCATCAGACCAGGAGAGCTTAATGGAACCATGGGACTACCAATTCTCTCGCTAAGAACCTCCCTAAAGTCCTCCCGCTCCAAGCGGTCAAGCTTGGGAAGAAAGTAAGATCTATGATGGAGCTCTTCCCATGGTGGCTCAACTCCCAACATGGCCTCAATAATCGCTTCGTCTGAAGGAAAAACACTATCAAGGCAGTCGTGTATGTGAGAATACTGTACTACCCATGCAGGCAGCACATACGGGTCCTCCTCCTCCATCTGTGAAGAGGAAGGACTAGGCTCTGCAACACACTCAATATTAGCTTGATAAGCTACCATAGTTGCAGGAAACGGCATGTCCGTCACGATATGCTCACTCGAAGCATTCGGTGTAGGAAGAATCCAAGGATCTTCCATATGACTTGTGTGAAAAGACACCGATCTTATAGATGTTGAAGCCTCACCGGAACTAGACCCTATCATAAGGATAGGTATAGGACAACTAAAAATTCCCATGAGGGATGGATATATGCCTACACCCACACTCCCAGTTACCAGCTGAGAGTGCTCTATGATTGGGATCGAAGCTCCTGAAGATGCGGTAACTGACGGATTCTTGAATGACGTTTGATCAATAGTAACTTTCATCCCATTAAATGGGAAGCATACAATGCAAAATAGGGAAGAAGCTACGGCTTGCATACTGTACATCCAATTCCTACCCAGTAAGATATTGTAGTCAAGGGGTGCATCAACCACCTCGACCTCTATCGCAATGGTCTTTCCTCCTAAACGGACCTTAAGGGAAGGAAGGATCCTGTGCAGCCTAAATGATCTCCCATCGAACGCAGTTAACATGGTCACTGATTTAGAAAACACAGGGGAACCTAAACCCTTCCAACACGATAAAGACATCACAGAAGCAACAACGCCTTTGTCAATCACAGTGCGCTTGACGGTCATGTTAAGACATTCTACGTGAATCAAAAGAGACACATAGTAAGGCAAGTAAGGATGAAGTCCTGTGGTTTCAAATTTAATCACAAAGGAAGAATTATCATCATTCACACTAAGGGAAAAAAGCAAAGCTTTCCATTGTGAAGGACAAATATGAAGTACTTCTAGTGTAGACATCGCACAAGGAGTGTGGCCTATATCCTCGACAACAGAATAGTTCTTGGCGGCTCGGGCATTAGGGTTGTGCCCTGAACTCTTAAGGACTCCCTTAGGAATGCAAGGTGCAACTTCAGGTTTATCCACAGGTTTTTCAATATGCAAAGGAGTCCCTGGTGGACAGGTTCCTTACCTGGGTTGGGTTGTGACAAACCATAGTCCTTCGTACGGGTCACAACTTTGGCAGCACATACCATGTTAATGCAACCATAACCACTACCCTATGGCACATCTCAATCACCACCAGACTGATCATGGGTGCTCGAGTTCATATTTTGATTGTGAGGTAAAGGGCTAGTCAGTACAGCTGGGCCATGTGCTAAGAATCTCGAGGCTTCATCGATATGAGGGCATAAGTAAGTGAGGTGATCTTCCTTACACAACTTGCAAGGAAATTTAACCTTACGTTTAGCTTGCTTGCCCCCCCCAGCATCACTGGTGTTCTTGCCATTATTATTAGAATTTTCATTCCTATTCCCACCCTTACAATTTTTCTTACCCTTCTTTTTATTCCATCCAGGCTGCTGGTTATCCTTCTGGTCCGATGATTGCACTGAAAGCACACTCGCCGTTTGGGCAGGTTGAGATGAAGCCGTGGCTTGTCCCGAAGCAGATTGGTTGGTTGAAAATTGAATAACTTTTTTTGCAACCGAATCTGCAGGTTTAGCACTTGCACAACCAACAATGTTGTCGGCATGTGGTCCAGGTTTAACTTTGGGGTCAAAACTAGAACGCGGAGCATTGGGAATAATCTCATATAACAAACCGGATTGAACATAAATCAAATACAGTTCTTGTGCCCTAAAAATGGCTTGTTCCTCATTTTGCACTCTGAATGTAGAAACATCCTTCACTATATACGACAATAACGACTTAAGGAACCATTCGAGGAGGAATTCCGGTGGTATAAAGGCTTTAATCAACCTCTTCTGTCTACGCCACTCGTGGATATGATCCAAGATATGTGTGGCTTTATCCTGCCAAAATGTCGACAAGAGTTTTGTACCAACGTCATAACGTATTGGTAGCTGGAAGTGGTTAAGAAAAGTCATCGCTAGGTCATCAAACAAAGCGAATGCCCCCCTAGGTAGCTCTATATACCATTTCGCGGTAGGCCCTGTAAGGGTGCGTTGAAATAGACTTAAACGGATTAAGTCCTAGTGTAAGGAATTCAAAGAGCACCATAGGTTAAAGGTAGTAACATGTTCGCTCGGATCCTCTCCCGGGTTTCCCTCGAATTTGGGTATGTCCGAGGGAAGCTTAGTAGGGACAGCTGGCCAAGCTGGGTCATGAGCTAAAATGCAGGAAGATTCAGTGTTGCGAGGAAAGGGAGCCTAGGATGATTATGTCGATGGACCGCTCCCTGATAGTTTTGATTCACATAGGTTTGATTACCATAAACACCATGGCCTTGGCCATAGTTCCCTCCCCCCGTTTGACTCGTATAGGGTGGCATGGAAGCACCATAGTGTGGTGTACCTTGACTATTTGGAGCTACAAAGCCATAATTTGGAGAGTAAGCGGGTTGTTGATACCCACACCCATAAGGTGAAGAACCCTGTCCATACTGCATCCCATAATAGGGTCCATAAGTCATCCCATGTGATGTCCCATGAGACACTCCATAAGTAGGAATATACGCCCTGGAAGTAGTAATAGGACCTCTAGAAGTATGAACATGAACTCCCAATAAAATAGGCGGTGCATGAACCTGAGACACAACTGGTTGAGTAACCGTAGCATGGACATGACTCATAGCAATGTTCTAGCCCGAAGGACCACGTGAATGAGGTGGAGGGTGAACATTCGAAGAACTAGGGACAGAGGACAAAGGGACCTGTGTAATTATGTATGTGTTATTCCCTATAGTCTCTCGTCTCGGATCTGGTATCCTAATAGGATCACTAACCCTAGAACTAGGAAGAATATGTGATGTAGCTTCCACCGCCGGGATGGAAGGTGCAATGTGACTTGTGCTCCCAAACCTCTCTGCATGGCAAGGAATGAGAGTGCCCCCAAGCATAGTGTTAGGCTCAAACTCAAACTCGACATGAAATGCCCAATCATGTGTGGGAAAACTAGACATACCATAACTACCATAACTGGTGCTCACGGGTTCAAAATGAGTCTCATCATCCTTCGGCATTCCATACCGGCGATCCGTCAATGGGGAATCAACCCTAGAGTAAGTAGGTCTATCATGAAAATTTCCTATCTCAGAAATCATAGGACCTAACTCAGTTAAATCAAGTGAAGGATCATAGTTAGGAGTAAACTACCCATCTTCCACATGAATGGGAGAAGGTGGTTCAGGAATACCTTCTATATGGTCTCCCATCATGTGTGAATCAATGTGCGAAGTAGTCTACATGGACTGTCTATTTCTCTCTCCAAAAGGAGGAGGAGATGTAGAAGGTGGAAGCCCTGCTAAATGACGAGAACGAAAAGGAGCCACACTTGAATACACAATGACTCAAAAAATATAAAAGACTCTCTATCTACGCAAACCCTAGGCAAGCTAACATGCACAGAGCAATCACCAATAAAATCTAAATCCAACCACAAGCAACCAAGGGTAGGATAAGTGAGCTCCCGAATGAAGTAGGTATGTCTCGCCTCGGAGAGGGTTGAGACTCCCATACACAACAAGCAGAGGTACTTAACCAATTATTGTGGCCCTTAGCTTCAATGCATAAAGCGACTATGTTGTCCGACCCCAACCTGGCCGGGACACTCATAGAATAACCCTTGCAGAGTACCCCCTCGATATCTATTACGGAGAGAAATTCCTATGGCTTGGGGTACCACAACAGATAGCTTTGACTCCAGAAATCAATCTTTCCCAATATGCAATAGAAATAAAATGTCTAACACTAAAGGATCAGACCTCGTACCTTATTCTGGACGGCTGAAGTAGATCCCTATTGAGCTTTCCAATCTTCAACTTGAATTGATATAATACTTCCTCAACAACAAGTAAACAATGCAAGCATACTATATATCATGGTGTTAGACCTATTCTAGAATATATAATCAATAATGTAAAAGCATTTGACATATTCCAATGGATACAATATTCAATCAAATACACATCATTGGACAAGGAAAGATAGTTCTTATTAATATAAATTAGAGATTACAAGATAGATACAACCTCTGATGGCACGTCTACGAATCAGAGAAACTGAATCCCCCACTTGGGCCTCCACCACCTCAATCCTCCATCACTTTGATAGCAAGCTCACTAGCAAAAGGAAAGCTTGGGAAGAACACAACAATGCTCCAAAGGGACAAAGGGATGCAGACTCAAGCATAAATTCTGGAAACAATGGACTATAGTTTCGATGCTTTCAATCGCTCTATATGTCTTCAATGTACCAAGGGGTTCCTTATATAGCTTCACAAGGGATAATGAATGGTTGAATCCGAGCGATCTCAAGGCATATGGAAGGCCAGGAGTCAAATGAGTCGGATCCATGTCAAGGAAAACTCCAAAATGATTTGGACTATGCACACATCCTGATGTACGCAGATATAGGGGTCAAACTCACGTATGTACATGGTTATCGGGGAAAAATCCGTGTATATCATCTTTTATATAGTTTTTTAGGGATGATCAAGGTACCATCAAAGGATAAAATATGGTCCATGGGGTCTAAAGAGTCTACAGTGGGACAGGGGAAGGCCATACAAAGTGTGATTCACCTAGAGTGGTGAAATCCGCTATAACAGATGCCCCCTAATGTGTGAGGTCAGAGGGGTCATATGATGGCTGAAATACATTATAAGTCCATCCTAGGAGTGGAGTGATGAAGGATCCAAAATGGAAGACCAACCACCCAATCAGCATAGTCCAATGATACAACTCTGCATACAACATATAGCAGTCCCAGATACATAAGAGTACAATGGCCATGAATAGGCATAATACATGATATCACATATGTGGTCATCGCCACGTAAAATATACATAGATCAGAATCTTCATGATGAAGATATACAAAGGAACATGATCTCCAAAATGGCTGAAGATATACAATAGATCAAGATCTCCATAGTGGTTGGAAATGTATGACATATACTGGAATCAAGTCATGAGAGATGAAATCTCATGAACACTGGCACGATCAAGGAGCTAGCATATAAGAGATACCACCAGTCTGGAAGGTCTTCTACACAAACCCCTACGAGTACATGTCCTACTATGCGAATAGAGGTGTCGAGGTCGAACATAGTAGTCCATCGTCTGATTATTGGTCATTGATGTATACCGTTAACAGATGTGAGATTACCCACCGATAATGATAATGGGAATCAAGGTACTAGAGTGCAAACTAACAAGTGTGAATAGATCTGTTGAGGTCGAACATTTGAGAGAATCCATCGATCAGGGGACATTGATGTATTCCCAAGAAACTGTCGATGGTGAGAGAATCTGCCACTGATGACTGCAAGTCTCAAGGCACTCAAAAGGACTGTAGATTCCAATCCCAGAATAAATGATCTGAAGTCGATGGGATGAAATCCGCTGGAAGGAGGGCATTAAGGCACCCCCCATCATCCAACACGAGGTACTCAGTAAAGCTGTCTAATGTGGAAGGAATCGATCATAAAGTGCATGAACCAGTAACTGTACTGGGAACGGCCGACATGCAAAGTCAAGATAACTGAGGAATGGTCGACAAAGGTTTCAACTTCCTTCAAACAAGAGCATAACGGTGTATGGTGACTGAATGAAGGTAGCATAGACTCGATATACAAAATGGGACATCTTTGTGACACAGGAGGCATCAACAAAGGCTCCATAGGGACTGGAAGCTTAACCAGTCGGTGGAGATAAACTCAGGCAACGAGTACAACTCCTAAGTCAAACTATAACCCAACCAATGGATGTGATATACAGTTCTCTGTTCGAAGGTGACACGAATCGACAGCTGCCAAAAGATAACATCTTTCCTTGTTCGACTTTTTAGTTTTTTAATTTTTTTTTGACTTTTTCAGTTATTTGAAAAGCTTGAAAAAAGAATAAACTAGCTTTATAGTTACAAACTAGGAGGAGATGAGTGTCATAAGGGAAAACAAACTAGTTCCAAGCAGTGGAACATACCTATGCTCAATCCAAGGATACATGTGTAGGATATCGACACTCGGGGGAAAATCCCCTCCCGGTAAAAAGGGAATCAAGCTGCGAAGGATATAAAAATGGCTCTGCATGGTTAGACATGAGACAAGCTCGGGCTATATGGATGAAACGCAATGTCAGGGGAGCCGGCATAAAGCTCAATAAGGCAGGCAAAGCTCATGATAATGCATTCAAAACTTGACATAAGGGGAGTCTGGAGGGAAAAAGGCCATCATAATATCAAGAGGAGTATGAGGATCTTGCTAAATGTCATGGCAATACTATACAACAGACTCCCAAACCCTAAAGGATAAAACATCGGCATGGGAACCAAATGCAAATAAGGCGCTAACTAGGGTACCCATGTAAGGTGAAGCTCTACCACTCACATCATGCCACTTCTAAAGCAGCAAGAAGGTTTCGTGACATAATAGAGTGGGTTCGTACCTAAGGTAATGGTGACATGGTCATAAGGTCATGCAAAATGCAAATGGTGGTGAACCTAACCTATATGCCAATATAGACATTATAGCTGAGATCAGTACAAACAGGTCAATCCAAAGGCTGAAACGACAAAATGGTCTTCTACATCACAAATTATGTCAGAAACGGTCCAAAATGGTTAGAAACTGTCAAAACTATAGGAAAGGGGGTAAAAATTTTCAAATATTTGAAATTTTTTCTATAAATAGTAAAAAATATAAATCATTTGAAACTTTTACCCATTGGAGCTCTGATATTCAACTGCAAATTCCAGAATATCCAGTCAGTTACTCATGCTCTCCTCATGCATTTAAATATAATTTTTGTTAATTTTCATGGAAAAATGAGGTAGTTTAGGCCAATTCTACATGAGCACTGTGGCCCACGCGGGTATTGAAGCTTTTTCCACGTATAGGGCTGGCTATATGCAGAAAAGGGGCTAGAAACAGCATACATACGCAGATGTTTGCAAAACAGTCGCGTATGACGCTGCCCAAGTGGATTTATAAGAATCTAATGGACAATTGGGTAATTTCTCATGCAAGATGGTGCTAGAATGGAGAGAGCGCGAGCATGGTGAGGTAGAGGAAGCTGTAAGGGATGATGCGATGTCTCAACAAGCTCTTAGAAGATGTGGAATCTACAAGTTTTAGTGCCTTGGTGGCCTAAGGGCCAAACCAAGACTGCTAGAGATGTTGGTAGACTATTGGGATCCAGACTCAGAGTCCTTCAGGATAGATGGGATGTCTCTCACTATAGAGGTGGAATACATATACTTCATCATAGGTCTATCTAGATGAGAGGAGGTGGTGAACCTTCATTCCCGAGGTGGGCCAGATGGTGGGCTTACTATCGATGAGTATGTAGCTGTGTACTGCTACCCAGATATTGAGAAGGTGGGGAGTCAAGTCCCTACCAATGCTATATAGGTGCTGGGCCTAAAGGCCATACTACTGACACTGGGCAGGATAGCAGGCTTAGCCTCACTCCATCAAGCCTTGCGGCCACTGATGTACTATGTGGTGGAGTGTATGAGACCGACCATATATGACTGGAGCACTGCACTACTGAGCAACATGAAACACCAGCTCAGTGAGTGTAAGGTAGGTAGGATACGGAACTTCGAGTTCAGCATCATATTGAGCACGTTTTTCTTCGAGCGTGTTCCAGGATTGTGCCCTAGAGTGGACGTTCCTCTCCACGGGGTTTGATATCTGGCCCAACGTCGTTGGGCAGATGCTATGCGCAGACTGGGGGGTGGTAGGGTGGCCAACCCATATCCAACTAACTTCTTTCCATGGTGGTGACGACAGATTGTTTCCATAGATGACTACCCCTATGGAGGGATAGATTTCTGGTTGGATCCGGACATGCCATTGCCACCAGGATCGGCATATGGAGAGATAGGTACCGAATCTTGACTCTCACTCTTTTTAAAGTTTTTAAAGTTATTTAATTCTCTTGTATTTTCTTGATTATGTGGAATCTAAAAGACATGTTTTTGCGTGACGACACATAGTGACATCTACCATTCATGTGCAGATGTAGGACCACGGTGACCAGAGGAATTCCCACGTCATAGACAGAGGGGAAGAGGGGATGACATCACAGGTGCGGATGCCGAGCGAACGCTCCAGGGAATTCATACCAACTTCGTGCGACTGACTCACAGGGTTCCCATGGCGCAAGCCGAGGACTTGCCTGAGGCCATGCAGCAACAGGTGGTGGGTGTGCTACGCGCATGGGTGCGTTTATTCCGACGGCTAGCTAGAGACGTAGTGATGTATCATGATCACAACCCTCCCCCTCCATAGGATTAGACACCTGGGAGTGCATATGTTTTGTACTACCGTGTATTATGTGATGGAAGCTTTGAAAGCTCCACTTTTGTATATGACACTATGTATTACCACATTTTTGATATATATAAAAATTTTATGGTGATCATTTTATTTATTTACATGTGTAAATATGTTTATGATTAATTTATTATGAATGAAACAAATGGCAATCTAACACGTAGTTAGCATATGAGTCAGCAACTTGATTATCATTTCTTGGAATGTGTATATATGTAATACTGTCAAATTGCCATTCTAACAATCTCACATTTAAGAATCTTCTCAATAACGTCAGATCTCTAACATGGTACAAACCATTGAGCTGTGACACTACTAACTCCGAATCAAGACATACCTCAAGAGATAGAACACCATGTGAAATGGCATCCCGTAGAAGCTCAATAACGGCACTATATTCAACAACATTGTTGGAAGATGGCCGTAGACATACACCTCCTGAAGACAATACCTGACCCATAGGAGTATAAATCACCCAAGCAGCAAAGGTTGAGTGTTGAGTGTGATGTCTTGCACCATCCGCGAATCCTATGTAGGTGGAAGATTCCATTGACATCTGCCACAAGAAACGGAAACTAATCACAAACTCGATCACGATAAGAAAAAGACCTAACTACGCAAAGCTGTACAATAATATACAACAAGCATCCTTGGCTAAAGATCATGCATAGTATTTTTTGAGATAGAGCCCATTTCTAGGCTCCACCAAAGCTGTGCCTTCATAATCGACTAACTCATAGGCACCCTTCTCTAATACACGCTTGACCACGTAAGGACCACGCCACATAGGATTAAATTTTCCTGCCCCCAAGGGTTCTTTCGATTGATCCCACAAAAGGACCAAGTCTCCTTCATTAAACACTCTTGGACGGACAGACTTGTCATATTGGACCTTAACGCGATGCTTATTAACCTCTAGAGCCACCAAGGCATCTCGACGCTGCTCATCAAGTTGCTCGAGGTGGACCAAACGCTCCTCCAAAGGTGAAGTGTCTGGTAAGAGTTCCGTAGCTAGCTTCAACGAAGGAATCTCGCATTCAACCGGCAATATCGACTCCACTCCATGCACAAGATGATATGGAGAAAAACCATTGGCAGTATTAACCGCGGTTCGATATGCCCACAAAGCAGGGAATAACATAATATGCCAATTCGGCTTGCTCTGTGCGATGGTCCGTTGGAGAATGGACTTAAGTGATTTATTCACTGCTTCAACCTATCCATTCGATTGGGGGTAATAAGAAGAGGAGTGCTCTTGCTTATACCCTAACTTGGATGCCAACTCTTCCATCATACGATTCTGAAAGTGCGAGCCATGGTCAGTGACAAGCTCTCTCGGAATCCCGAACCGAGTAATGATTTGGTTGAATACAAAGTGAGTGGCTATCTCACCGTCGGATTTTACTGTAGGCATTGCTTCAGCCCATTTCGTGAAATAATCCACAGCCACTATAATATGATGGTGCCCCCCAGCCGAAGCTGGGCTGCAATCCATAAAATCGATCCCCCACTTGGTGAAGGGACCGACGGTGATAATGGGATGTAACGGGGTAGGCTTCGAGCGCATATTTCGTGCGAACACCTGGCAAGGGTGGCACCTCTTGACCGCATCAACACAATCTTTAAAGATCGACGGCCAGAAATAACCCGATCTCAAAATCTTTTGAGCTGTAGAAAGCCCAGATAAATGACCACCACACGCCCCTCCGTGGCAATCATTCAGCAAAACCTCAGCCTCCTCGTGAGTTAAACAACGTTGTAAAATGGAATCTACCCCACGGTGGTACAAAGTATTGTCCACTATAAGGTAGTTCTTAGAGACATGACGTAATCGTCGTCATTCATCTCACAAGAGGTGAGTAGGGGTCCTCTGTGTTTGCAGATATACTATGATATCTCCATACCATGGGTCAGACATGGATATTAAGAAGATGTGTTCATCAACAAACGTATCTTCACAAACCGACTCCTCAGCCTCGCTCGGGAAATCCGATATAATCTTTGCAAAAATTAACGATTTCTTCGACTTTGCCGAAAAAAACTCGAGATCGAACACTTGCAGGATGACAATCCATTTATTATACTTTTCCCCAATCATCCTTTGTGTGAGGAAAAAGTTAAACGGATTGACATGGGCCACAATCGAGGTCTGGCGAAGGAGGATATGATGTCTCAAACGCTGAACCGCATGTAGGGTCGCTAAGGCAAGCTTCTCGACATGAGAATACTGAATCTCTGTGTCAATAAGGTTTCAGCTCAGATAATATATGACATGCTCCTGGAGCTCCTCATCCTCTTGAACCAATACCATACCAATCGTCTCTAAAGACGCGGCCACATATAATAGGAAATCACGGCTATAATCCGGAGGAATAATCACCGGGGCCGATGCTAGGGCTCGCTTAAGTGCATCTAAGGACTCCTGGGCTCACTCATCCCATTCAAAGGGAGTATCCTTCTTCAAGAGATGCATGAAGCCTCTAGTCAAATTGGCAAAATTGACCACAAATCTTTGTAAGAAATTTGCCATACCTTGCAAACACTGAAGATGACGAATATTTTTTGGGGGAGACAACTAAAGTATTGCCTCAACCTTCAAGGGATCGACTCTTATGCCCTCTTTTGAAATTATGTATCATAATAAATGACCTGACTTTACGCAAAAGATGCACTTATGAGGATTTAATCGAACCGAATAGTGGCAGCATTTTTCGAAGACCAATCTCAAGTGATAAGAATGACGCATTCTCATGCGAGAATGAGCAGCGAGGTCATCCAAAAATACTTCGAAAATAGACTTGATATCTTGGAAAATCAAGGTCATTGCCTGCTGAAATGTAGCTCCGGCATTTTTAAGGCCGAAAGGAATATTTCGATATGAAAATGTTCCCCAAGGACAAATAAATGCAGTCTCGTGTTGGTCCTCAGGTTTAATCTGGATCTGATTATACCCGGAAAAGCCATCCATAAAGGATAACACCTCGCTACCCACACACTCATCCAAAATATGATCTATAAATGGTGTGGGGAAGTTATCCTTAGGACAGGCACGATTTAAATCGTGAAAATCAGCGCATATTCAGATCGCTCCCTGCTTCTTATCCACCGGAATGGGGTTTGAAACCCACTCCGTCAAGGGAACGGGATAGATGAAACTGGCTTTCAACAGCTTCTCTATCTCTGCCTTAATGGCGGGTGCTTTCCTAGGATTCACAGCGCATAAGCATTGTCGAACAGGCTTAGCATTGGGGTAAGTCTTAATCTCATGCTCGACAATCCGAGGGTCAATACCTGGCATCTCATCATAAGACCAAGCAAAAATATCACGGAATTCCTTGAATAGCTCGGTATACTCGAGAATCTCAGCCTGGGAACAATCCGCCCCAATATAGACATTCTCAATGGTCCCAGGATTTTGAGAGATGTTGATAGAAATCGTGGAAGATATGTTCGCCATGTTCCCATCAACCATCTGACCAGGAGAGCTTAATGGAATCATGGGACTACCAACTCTCTGACTAAGAATATCCCTATAATCCTCATGCTCCAAACGGTCAAGCGGTGGAAGGAAATATGATCTATGATGAAGTTCCTCCCATGGTGGCTCAACACCCGACATGGCCTCGATAATCGCTTCATTTGAAGGGAAAACCATATCCAGGCAGTTGTGGGCATGAGAATACTGTACTACCCATGCGGGTAGCACATAGGGGTCTTCCTCTTACGTTCGCGAAGAGGAAGAACAAGGCTCTGCAACATTCATAAGATTGGCTTGATAAGCTATCATGGTTGCAGGAAGCGTCACGTTGGTTTCGACAGGCTCACTCGAAATACTCAGTGTAGGAAGAATCCAAGGATCTCCCATATGAGTCATGCGAAAAGACACTAAGGTCGTAGAATTAAAAGCCCTATCGGAATGAGATCCTATCATGAGGACCAGTGCAGGACAACTAAATCTTCCCATGAGGGATGGATACATGCCTACACCCACACTCCCAGTTGCCGGCTGAGAGTGTTCAATGACCAGAACCGAAGTTCCCAAAGATGCAGTAACAGGGGAATTCTTGAATGCCATCTGATCAATCGTTACAATCTTCCTGTTATGAGGAAAGCATACAACGTGAAACACGGAAGAAGCAACGGCTTGCATACTATACATCCAGTTCCAACCCAGCAAGAGATTGTAGTCGAGGGGTGCATCAACCACCTCAACCTCTATCGCAATGGTCTTCCCTCCCAAATGGAGTTTAAGGGATGGAATGATGCCATGCGGCCTAAAATATCTCCCATCAAAAGCAGTTAACATAGTCGCTGACTTCGACAACTCAGGAGAACCAAGACCCTTCCAACAGGACAAAGACATCACAGATGTAGCAGCACCCTCGTTAATCACAGTGCACTTGACGATCATATTAAGACATTCTAGGTGTACCAAAAGCGACACATAGTAGGGAAAGTGAGGATGATGACCTGTGGTTTCAAATTTGATCATTGAGGAAGAATCATCACCATTCACACCAAGAGAAGAAAGCAAAGCCTTCCTTTGCGAAGGACAACTCTGAAGCACTTCCAACACAGACATCGCACAAGGAGTATGGCCCAAATTCTCGACAACTGAATAATTCTGGGTGGCTCGGGCATTTGGATTATGCCCTGAGCACTTAAGTACCCCCTTAGGAATGCGAGGTGCAACTTCAGGTTTATCCGCAGGTTTATCAATGCGCAAAGGAGTTCTTGGTGGATCGGGTTCTTTGCCTGGGTTGGGTTGTGACGATCCATAATATTTCGCACGAGTCAAAACCTTGGTAGCACGGACCATGTTAATGCACCCAAAAGCACTAGCCTCTAGTGGATCATTCTCACTAAATTGCTCCTGGGACTTCGAGTGCATATTCTGGTTATGCGGTAAAGGGTTCGTTAGCACAGCTGGGCCTTGTGCTAAGAGTCTCGAAGCTTCATCAATTCTAGGGCACAAGTAGGTGAGGTGATCATCCTTACATAACTTGCAAGGGAATTTAACCTTACGTTTAGCTTGCTTGTCCCCACCAGCATTCTAACCGTTCTTGTCATTATTGGAAGCATTCTCATTTCTATTCCCACCCTTTCGATTATTATTCTTACCCTTTTTCTTATTCCGTCTGGGTTGCTGGTTACCCTTCTGGTCCGACGATTGCACAGAAAGTACACTCACTGTTTGGGCGGGTTGAGACGAAGCCGTAGCTTGTCCCGAAGCAGACTGGTTGAGCGACAATTGACTAACTATTTTTGCAACCGAATCAGTAGGTTTCGCACTTGCACAACCCACAATGCCATTGGCATGTGGTCCAGGTTTAACCTTGGGATCGAAACTAGAATGAGGAGCATTGGGAATAATCTCATACAACAAACCAGACTGAGCATAAATCAAGTCCAGTTCCTGCGCCCTAAAGATCGCTTGTTCCTCATTCTGCACTCCAGATGTCGAAACATCCTTCGCGATATATGGCAATAAATACTTGAGGAACCACTCAAGAAGGAACTTTGGCGGTATAAAATCTTTAATTAATCTCTTCCGTCTACGCCACTCCTGAATATGATCAGAAATATGGGTGGCTTTATCCTTCCAAAATGTCGACAAGAGTTCAGTACCAACATCATAGCGCACTAGTAGCTGGAAGTGATTAAGAAAATTCATTGCAAGATCGTCGAACAAGGTAAAGGCTCCCTTTGGTAACTCTATATACAATTTTGCAGCAGGCCCTGTAAGGGTGCGTTGAAATAGTCGCAAGCGGACTGAGTCTTGATGTAACGAATTCGAAGAGCACCAAAGGTGAAACGTGGTAATGTGTTCACTCGGATCCTCTCCCGGTTTGCCTTCGAACTTAGGTATATCCAAAGAAAGCTTGGTAGGGACAGCCGGCCAAGCTAGGTCATGAGCCACAGGATCGTTTGTAAGTCTTGATAAGTCAGGAAGGTTGAGTGTCGTGAGGAAAGGGAGCTTAGCATGATGAGGTCGATGGACCACCCCCTGGTTCACATAGGTTTGAGCACCACCATGGCCTTGGCCATAGTGTCCTCCTCCTGTCTGACCTGTACAAGGTGACGTGGAAGTACCATAGTAAGGTGGACCTTGAGTGGTAGGAGCTACGAAGCCATAATTTGGAGAGTAAGCAGGTTGTTGATAGCCGCCTCCGTAAGGTGAAGAAACCTGTCCATATTGCGGACCGTAATAAGGGCCATAGGTCATCGCATGCAATGTCCCATGGGACACTCCGTAGGTAGGAAGATAAGCTCCAGAAGGGGGGACATACATACCCAAAGTAGGTACATATGCTCCGGACGTAACAAGATGACCACTAGATGGGTGAATATATCCTCCCGAAGCAGCGGGTGGTATATGAACTTGAGACACAATGGGTCTAGTAACCGCAGTACGGACCTGACTTGTAGCCATATATCGGCTCGAAGGACCACGTGGATAAGGTGGAGGATGTACATTTGAAGAACTTGGAACCGAGGATGAAGGAATCTCAGTAATAAGATATGTACTAGTGCCTATCGTCACTTGTCTCGGACCTGGTATCCTAATCGGATCACTAGCCCTAAACCTAGGAGGGGGATAAGATGGAGCTTCCACCACTGGGATGGAAGGTGCAATGTGACTAGTACTCCCAAACCTCTCCGCAAGGTAAGGAATGGGATTTCCCCCAGGCATAGTCCTAGGCTCAAAGTCGGATTCAACATGAAATGTCAAATTGTGCATAGGAAAACCAGTCGTAGCATAACTACCGTAGCTAGTGCTAAGTGGGTCAAAGTGAGTCTTGGCATCATCCAACATTCCATACCGGTAACGTGTCAACGGGGAATCAGCCCTAGGGTGAGTAGGTCTATCATGCAAATATCCTATCTGGGAAATCACAGGACCGAACTCAACTAGGTCAGGTGAAGGATCGTACATAGGAGTAAGTTCCCCATCATCAATACCAATGAGAGGAGGTGGCTCATGAATAGTCTCTGAATGATCTTCCATGGTGTGTGAATCAGTGTGTGACATAGTCCTCCTAGACAGTCTAGGCCCCTCTCACAAAGGAGGAGGAGAAGTGGAAGGCGGAAGTCCTGCTAACCGACGAGAATGGCATGGAATCGCACTTGAATCCACAATGACTCAACAAAAAAGCAAAGACTCTCTATTTACGTAAACCCTAGGACAACTAGCGTGCATAGAACAATCACTAATAAAATCTAAAGCCAAATGAAAGCAAACAAGGGATGGATAAGTGAGCTCCCGAATGTGGCCGGTATGTCTCGCCTAGGAGAGGCTTGAGAGGCCCTTGTCACCACAAGCGGAGGTACGGAACCAATTATTGTGGCCCTCAGCTTCAACGTGTAAAGCGACTGTACTGTCCGACCCCAACCTGGCCGGGACACATGCAGAATAACCTCTACACGTACCCCCTCGATATCTTAGGTAAGGTCACTAAGGTCACCTCAATATAATCAAAGCTCAGGCGGACAGTCGCAGGCGGGATTGACCGTATGGGTAGGGTAGCAAAGCCCAAAAATCTTGAAAGAGCCCCCAGATACGAATACAATCCTGGCAATATCGCCGGTGCTACTCAATTATGACTAGGGGTCATCCCAATCAATAACCGCTCACACTACCTCATGCTTAACTCCCTTTTGAGAGGAGGATCCTGAGAACGATGGTTATACCAAGGATTTCACACACTCCCTGGACAGACACCTAGATGTTGTTGTTTAGTGATCTTGGAGAATTGACTTACAATGAACTATTCCAAGATCCTAAAACCTAAGCTTGTTGGTGCACCCTAGAAAAGAAAAGAGTGTAATTCATTTTAATTAGCGTTGATTTTAGTTGGCTTTATTACTCAAAAATAGGATATGGTCGTGTAACTAGTGGTGTTATGACGCAACAGAAGTAAAATGCACACCGTAACAATCAATGCAAATGCATTGTGTCCATGTAAATAGGGTATGCTACTACGTGAAATGCACAATTTCTTCTTCAAATGCTGAATGCAATTTTTCCTATATGAATTCCTAACTAGTACTCCAAAGCAAATATAGATCTAATGCAAGTACAATGCAAAGTGCAAAATGCAATGCATTATGATAAGCAAATGTTTTTGGATTTTTTGAAAATATAAGAGATGCAAAAAGCAAAAGAATGATTCTACCAACCCCAAACTGTGCAATCACACATAGACAGCATCCAAGCAAAGCACTAAGGTAAAAGAACTCTAATGCACTAATCTCAAACAAAAAATCGAAAATGCCATGACAAGAACTTACCTAAAAAAAAAATTTAGGCTAAAAAAAACGTTTCTAGTCAGAACCAGAGGCTACAATAGACTCAGGCAGTGCCAAAGGAGACTCAGCAACTAACAACATTCACCTAGCAACCAATTAAATTCCACAAAATGGAAAAAACCAGGGTATACGTGACTATTCGCAGTAAACTCGCGTGTATACGCGGAAATCACAGAGGAAACCGTGTGTATACGCGATTGTAAATCAAAAACCTGCGTACAGGAATAAAAGGTGCATAAAACAAGGTAAATAGACAGGCTGAGACAGACTTCACTCCAATCAGACTCTACTAGGCATACATGCCCCCAGACCCGACACAGAAACAAGAGAGAAAGAGCAACTCAAATACATTGAATGCCGAGAAAATCACCCCCCAAAGGACAACTACTAGGAACTCCCTAGCGGAGTCGCCAATTCTGTTACGAAGAGAAATTCCTATGGCTTGGGGTACCACAACAGACAGCTTTGACTCCAGAAATCAATCTTTCCCAATATGCAATAGAAATAAAATGTCTAACACTAAAGGATCAGACCTCGTACCTTATTCCGGACGGCTGAAGTAGATCCCCGTTGAGATTTCCAATATTCAGCTTGAATTTATATAATACTTCCTCAACAACAAGTAAACAATGCAAGCATACTATATATCATGGTGCTAGACCTATTCTAGCATATATAATCAATAATGTAAAAGCATTTGACATATTCCAATGGATACAATATTCAATCAAATACACATCATTGGACAAGGAAAGATAGTTCTTATTAATATAAATTAGAGATTACAAGATAGATACAACCTCTGACGGCACGTCTGCGAATCGGAGAAACTGAATCCCCCACTTGGGCCTCCACCACCCCAATCCTCCATCACTTCGATAGCAAGCTCACTAGCAAAAGGCAAGCTTGGGAAGAAAACAATAGTGCTCCAAAGGGACAAAGGGATGCAGACTCAAGCATACATTCTGGCAACAATGGACTATAGTTTCGATGCTTTCAATCTCTCTATATGTCTTCAATGTACCAAGAGGTTCCTTATGTAGCTTCACAAGGGATAATGAAGGGTCGAATCCGAGCGATCTCAAGGCATATGGAAGGCCAGGAGTCAAATGAGTCGGATCCATGTCAAGGAAAACCCCAAAATGATTTGGAATATGCACACATCCCGATGTACGTGGATATAGGGGTCAAACTCGCGTATGTATGCGGTTATCGGGGAAAAAGCCGCGTATATCATCTTTTATATAGTTTTTTAGGGATGATCAAGGTACCATCAAAGGATAAAATATGGTCCATGGGGTCTAAAGAGTCTGCAGTGGGACAGGGGAAGGCCATACAAAGTGTGATTCACCTAGAGTGGTGAAATCCGCTATAACAATATCCTAGGTAAGGACACTAAGGTCACCTCAATATAATCAATGCTCAGGCGGAAAGTCGCAGGAGGGATTAGCCGTATGGGCAGGGTAGAAAAGCTTGAACCTCTCGAAAGAGCCCCCAGATATGAATGCAATCCTAGAAATATCTCCGATGCTACTCAGTTATGACTAGGGGTCATCCCAATAAATAACCACTCACAATGCCTTGTGCTTAACTCCCTTTTGAGAGGACGATCCTGAGAAACACTGGTTATTCCAAGGAATTTCACAAACTCACTTGAACAGACACATACATGTTGTTGTTTAGTGGTCTTGGAGAATTTACTCACAATGAACTATTCCAAGACCCTAAAACCTAATCTTGTTGGTGAACCCTATCAAATAAAATAGTGTAGTTCATTTTACTTAAGCGTTGATTTTAATTGGATTTATTACTCAAAAGAGGTGTATGGCTATGCAACTAATGGACTTATGACACAACATGAAGCAAAATGAACACCTGGAAATCAATGCAAATGCATTGTGTCCATGAAAAACAGGGTATGCTACTACGTGAAATGCACAATTTTCTTCAAATGATAAATGTAAACTTTCCTATATGAAATCCTGACTAATACTCCTAAGCAAATCTAATGCAAGTACTATGCAAAATGCAAGATGCAATGCATGATGATAAGAAAATATTTTTGGATTTTTTGAAATAAAAATGAGATACTAAAGCAAAAGAATGGTTCTACAACCCCCAGACTCTGCAAGCACACTCAAGCAAAGTACTAAGGTAAAAGAAATCTAATGCACTAATCCCAAAACAAAAAATAAAAAATGCAATGACAAGAACATTCTTCAAAAAAGAAAATTTACCCTAAAAAAATGTCTCTGGTCAGAAATAGAGGTGTATACAGATTGTAGAAGTATCAAAGGAGACTCATCAATCATCAAAATTCACCCAGAAACCATCCATCTTCCTCTAGAAGGAAAAACTAAGGGCATACGCGACTGTTTGTAGTAAACCCGTGTGTGTACACAGAAATAGCAGTGAAACCCGCGTATATACGCGACTGTGAGTTAAAAACTCATGTACATGAAGAAAGGTGCATAAAAATAAAGGCAAACAGACAAGCTGAGACAAAGTTCACACCAATCAGACACTACCAGGAAAATATGCTCCCAGACCCGACACAGAAACAAGAGAAAAAGAGCAATTTAAAGTCATTAAATGCTGATAGAAAACCCCCAAAGGACAACTACTAGGAACTCCCCAATAGAGTCGCCAATTCTGTTATGGAGAGAAATTCCTATGGCTTGGGGTACCACAACAGACACCTTGAATCCAGAAATCAATCCTTTCCAATATGCAATAGAAATTAAATATCTAACACTAAAGGATCAGACCTCGTACCTTATTCCGGATGGTTGAAGTAGATCCTCGTTGAGCTTTCCACCCTCAGCTTGAATTGATAAATCACTTCCTCAACAACAAGTAAAAAAGACAAGCATACTATATATATTGATGTTAGATCTATTCTAGCATATATAATCAACAATGTATAAGCATTTGAAATCATCCATGGATAAAATATTCATTCAAACATACATTATTGGAAAGGAAAAGATATTTCTATTAATAAAAAATAAGAGATTATAATGGATACAACCTCTGATGGCACGTCTACGAATCGGAGAAACTGAATCCCCCACTTGGGCCTCCACCACCTCAATCCTCCATCTCTCGATAGGAAGCTCACAAGCAAAAGGCAAGCTTGGGAAGAACACAAAAGTGCTCCAAGGGACAAAGGGATGCAGACTCAAGCACAAGTTCTGCCAACAATGGACTATAGTTTCTTTGCTCTCAATTCTCTCATATGCCTTCAATGTATCAAAGAGTTCCTTATATATCTTTTCAAAGAGGTAATGAAAGGTCGAATCCGAGCGATCTCAAGGCATATGGAAGGCTAGGAGTCAAGTGAGTTAGATCCATGTCAAGGAAAACTCCAAAAGGATTTTTATTTTGCACACATCTCGATGTACACGGTTTTAGGGGTCAAACCTGCGTATATACGCGATTAGGGGTTTAAAATTCAAGTATATGAATTTTCAAATGTTTATGGGGATGGTCAAGGAAACATCAAAGGACAAAAAATGGTCCAAGGGGTCTAAAGAGTCTGCAGAGGGACAGGGGAAGGCCATACAAGTGTGATTCACCTAGAGTGGTAAAATCAGCTATAATAGTGGGGACCTTCATTATTTGTAGATATTTAATAATATCCCCATACCATGGGTCCAAAGTTGAGATTAAGAATATGTGCTCATCGATAAAAATATCTTCACAAACCATCTCCTTGGCTTCACTTGGGAAATACGATATAAGCTCCGCAAAAATTAACAATTTCTTTGATTTTGCTGAAACAAACTGGAGGTTGAATTCTTGCAAGATGACAATCCATTTATTATACTTTCCCCCAATCATACTTCGAGTGAGGATGGATTGAAATGGATTGACATGGGATACAAACAAGGTCTGGTGAAGGAGAATATAATGTCTCAACTGTTGAACTGCATGTACGGTAGCTAAGGCAAGATTCTCAACATGGGAATAACGGATCTCTGTGTCAATAAGATTCTGGCTCAGATAGTATATGACATGCTCTTGGAGCTCCTCATACTCTTGACCCAAAACCATACCAATCGTCTCCATGGACGTGGCCACATAAAGTAGAAAATCACGGCTATAGTCTGGGGGACTAATCACCCAGGCCGATGCTAGGGCTCGCTTAAGCACATCAAAGGACTCCTGGGCTCACTCATCCCAACAAAAGGTGGTGTCCTTTTCCAATAGACGCATAAAGCCTTTAGTCAAATTGGCGAAGTTGACAATGAATCTCCGTAAGAAGTTTGCCATGCCTTGCAAACATTGAAGATGTCTAATGTTATTCGGGGGCGACAACTGAAGTATTGCCTCTACCTTCAAAGGGCCGAATCTTATACCCTCCTTGGAAACAATGAACCCTAATAAGCGACTAGACTTCATGCAAAATATGCACTTGTGAGGATTTAACCTGACCAAATAATGGCGGCACCTTTCGAATACTAATATCAGATTATAGGAATGATGCATTCTCATATGAGAATGAGCAGCAAGGTCATCCAAAAATACTTCGATAATCGATTTGAGATCATGGAAGATCAAGGTCATAGCCCACTGAAAAGTAGCTCCGGCGTTCTTAAGGCCAAAAGGAATCTTCCGATATGTAAAGGCTACCCAAGGAAAAATAAATGCGGTCTTATGTTGGTCCTCAGGTTTAATTTGTATCTGATTGTATCCGAAAAAGCTGTCCATAAAGGAAAAAACCTCACTACCCGAACACTCATCCAAGATTTGATCAATAAATGGTGTGGAGAAATTATGTTTAGGAAAAGCATGATTCAAGTCACGGAAGTCAGTGCATATACAGATCTCTTGCTGCTTCTTATCTACCAGAATAGGATTTTAAACCCACTCCGTCAAGGGAATGGGATAGATAAAACCGGCTTTCAACAGTTTTTTTATCTCTCCCTTAATCGCGGGTGCTTTGCTAGGATTCACTACACACAAGCATTGTTGAACAGGCTTATCATTGGGATAAGTTTTAATCTCATGTTCAATAATGTGAGGGTCGATCCTTGGCATTTCATCGTAAGACCAAGCAAAGATATCACAAAATTCTTTAAACAGCTTGGTGTATTCTTGAATCTCATCATGGGAACATTTTGCCCCAATATAGACATTCTCAATCCTGCCAGGATCATGAGAGATATTGATAGGAATGGTAGGAGATATATTTGTGATGTTCCCATCAGCCATCGGACTAGGAGAGCTGAATGGAACCATGGGACTACATATTCTCTCACTAAGAACCTCCCTAAAGTTATCGTGCTCCAAGTGGTCAAGTTCAGGAACAAAATAAGATCTATGATGCAATTCTTCCCAAGGTGTCTCAACCCCTGACATGGCCTCAATAATCGCTTCGTATGAAGGAAAAACACTATCAAGGCAATCATGCACGTGAGAAGACTAAACTGCCCATGTAGGAAACACATATGGGTCCTCCTCCTCCGTCCGTAAAGAGGAAGGACTAGGCTCTACAACACATCCAAGATTAGCTTGATAAGCTACCATAGTTGCAGGTAATGACATGTCCAGCATGATGGGCTCACTCGAAGTATTTGGTGTGGGAAGAATCCAAGGATATTCCATATGACTCATGCAAAAAGACACCGATCTCACAGAGGTCGAAGCCTCATTGAAACTAGACCCTATCATAAGGATAGGTGCAGGACAACTAAAGCTTCCCATAAGGGATGGATACATGCCCACACCCACACTCCCAGTTTCCAGCTGAGAGTGCTCAACAATTGGGATCGAAGTTCCCAAAGATGCGGTAACCAACGGATTCTTGAATGACGTTTGATCAATCGTAACTATATTCCCATTAAATGGAAAGCATATAATGCGAAATAGAGAAGAAGCTATGGCTTGCATACTATACATCCAATTCCTACCCAGCAAGAGATTATAGTCAAGGGGCGCATCAACCACCTCAACTTCTATCGCAACGGTCTTTCCTCCCAAACGGACCTTAAGGGAAGGAAGGATCACATGCAGCCTAAATGATCCCCCGTCAAAAGAAGTCAACATAGTGCTAGATTTAGACAACTCAGTGGAACCTAAACCCATCCAACATGATAAAGAAATCACAAAAGCAGCAATGCCTTCGTCAATCACAGTGCACTTGAAGGTCATGTTAAGACATTCTACATGAATTAAAAGAGACACATAGTAAGGCAAGCGGGGCTGCAGTCCTGCGGTTTCAAATTTAATGACGGAGGAAGAGTTATCATCATTCACAACAAGGGAAGAAATAAAATCCTTCCTTTGTGAAGGACAACTCTGAAGTACTTCAGGTGCAGACATCGCACAAGGAGTGTGGCCCAAATCCTCGACAACATAATAGTTCTGTGTGGCTCAAGCATTAGGATTATGCCCCAAATGCTTAAGGAATCCCTTAGGAATGTGAGGTGCAACTTCAGGTTTATCCACAGGTTTTTCAATATGCAAAGGATTCCCTGGTGGATCAGGTTCCTTTCCTGGGTTGGGTTGTGATGAACCATAGTCCTTCGCATGGGTCACAACCTTCGTAGCACACACCATGTTGATGCAACCATGACCACTAGCCTCTGGCGGATCTTGATCACCACTAGAATGATCATGGGTCCTCAAGTTCATGTTTTGATTGTGAGGTAAATGGTTGGTCAGCACAACTGGGCCCTACGCTAAGAATCTCAAGGCTTCATTGATACAAGGGCACAAGTAAGTGAGGTGATCCTCCTTACATAACTTGCAAGGAAATTTAACCTTACGTTTATATTGCTTGTCCCCCCCAGTATTACGGGCATTCTTGTCATTAGTATTATCATTTTCATTCCTATTCCCACCCTTACGATTGTTCTTACGCTTCTTTTTATTCCTTTCGGGTTGCTGGTTACCCTTCTGGTCCGACGATTGCACCGAAAGCACACTCGCTGCTTGGGTGGGTTGAGACAAAGCCATGGCTTGTCCCATAGCAAATTGGTTGATTAACAATTGACTGACCTATTTCACAACCAAATCCATAGGTTTAGAACTCGCAAAACCAACAATGCCATCGGCATGTGGTCCAGGTTTAAATTTTGGGTCGAAATTAGAACGCGGAGCATTGGGAATGATCTCATATATCAAACCGAAATGAGCATAAATAAAATCCAGTTCCTGTGCCCTAAAAATGGCTTGTTCCTCATTTTTCACTCCGGATGTAGAAACATCCTTCGCTATATAAGGCAATAACGACTTAAGGAACCATTCAAGGAGGAATTACGGCGGTATAAAAGATTTAATCAACCTCTTCCATCTACACCAGTCTTAGATATGATATGCATGGCTTTATCCTGCTAAAATGTCAACAAGAGCTCTGTACCAACATCATAACGCACTGGTAGCTGGAAGTGGTTAAGAAAATTCATCGCTAGGTCATCGAACAAAGCAAATGCCCCCATAGGTAACTCTATATACCATTTCGCAGCAGGCCCTGTAAGGGTGTGTTGAAACAGCCTTAAATAGATTGAATCTTCGTGTAAGGAATTTGAAGAGCACCATAGGTGAAACATTGTAACATGTTCGCTAAGATTCTCTGCAGGTTTTCACTCGAATTTGGGTATGTCCTAGGGAAGCTTAGTAGGGACATCTGACAAAGCTAGGTCATGAGATACAGTATCGTTCGTCAGTCTTGACAAGTCAGGAAGATTTAGCGTTGCGAGGAAAGGGAGCCTAGGATGAGCAGGTCGATGTGCTACTCCCTGATAGTGTGGGTTCACATAGGTTTGATTAGCGTAACCACCATGGCCTTGGCCATAGTGCCCTCCTTCCATTTGACCTATGTAGGGTGGCATGGAAACACCATAATGTGGTGTACCTTGACTATGTGGGGCTACAAAGCCATAATTAGGAGAGTAAGTGGGTTGTTGATAGCTGTACTCATGAGGTGAATAATAGTGTCCATACTACGTCCCATAATAAGGTCCATAAGACATCCCATGAGATGTCCCATGAGACACTCCGTAAGTAGGAATGTAGGTTTTGAAAGTCATGACATGACCTCCAGAAGTAGGAATACGACCCCCCAAAACAATAGGAGGTACTTGAACTTGAGACACAACTGTACGAGTAGCAACAATACGGACATGACTCGTAGTGACATTCCGGCCCGAAGGACCACATGGATGAGGTGGAGGAATGACATTCTAAGAACAAGGAACCAAGGATGAAGGGATCTGTGAAATAATATACGTGGTGTTCCCTATAGTCACTTGTCTTGGATTTGGTATCCTAATAGGATCACTAACCCTAGTTCTAGGAGGAATATGTGATGTAGCTTCCACCGTCGGGATGGAAGGTGCAATATGACTCGTGGTCCCAAACCTCTCCGTATGGTAAGGAATGGGAGTGCCCCCAGGCGTAGTGGTAGGTTCAAACTCTGACTCGACATGAAATGTGAAATCATGTGTGGGAATACCAGACATACCATAACTACCATAACTAGTGCTCATGGGTTCATACTGAGTCTCGTCATCCAACATTCCATATCGACGATGTGTAAATGGGGGTTCATAGCTAGATTAAGTAGGTCTTTCATGAAAAGTACCTATCTCATAAATTACAGGACCTAACTCAGAAATTACATGACCTAACTTAGAAAGTACAGGCATATCAGGGGAAGGATCATAGGTAGGAGTAAACTCCCCGTCATCCACTCGAAGTGGAGAATAAAGCTCAGGAATACCATCTTCACGATCTCCCATCATGTGTGAATTAATGTAAGTAGTCCACCCCGACCATCTGTTTCTCTCTCCCAAAGGAGGAGGAGAGGTAGAAGGTGGAAGTCTTGCTAAACGATGAGAACAACGAGGAGCCACACCCGAATCCACAATGACTCAAAAATATAAAAGACTCTCTAATTATGAAAACCCTAAGCAAGCTAATGTGCACAGAGCATACACCAATAAAATCTAAAGCCAAACACAAGAAATCAAGGGTAGGATAAATGAGCTCCCGAATGAAGCAGGTATGTCTTGCCTAGGAGAGGCTTGAGACTCCCATACACAACAAGCAGAGGTACATAACAAATTATTGTGGCCCTCATCTTCAACGCGTAAAGCGGCTGTACTGTCCAACCCCAACCTGGCCGAGACGCCCATAGAATAACCCCTGCAAAGTACCCCCTCGATATCCTAGGTAAGGAAACTAAGGTCACCTCAATATAATCAATGCTTAGGCAGATAGTCGTAGGCAGGATTGACCGTATGGGCAGGGTAGCAAAGCCCGAAACTCTCGAAAGAGCCCCCAGATATGAATACAATCCTGGAAATATCTCTGGTGCTACTCAGTTATGACTAGGGGTCATCCCAATCAATAAACGCTAACACTGCCTCGTGCTTAACTCCCTTTTGAGAGGAGGATCTTGAGAAACACCAATTATACCAAGGAATTTCACACTCTCACTTGGACAGACACATACATGTTGTTGTTTAGTGGTCTTGGAGAATTTACTCACAATGAACTATTCCAAGACCCTAAAACCTAATCTTGTTGGTGAACCCTATCAAATAAAATAGTGTAGTTCATTTTAATTAAGCGTTGATTTTAATTGGCTTTATTACTCAAAAAAGGTAAATGACTGTGCAACTAATGGTGTTACGACACAACATGAAGCAAAATGCACACCTAACAATCAATGCAAATGCATTGTGTCCATGAAAAATAGGGTATGCTACTACGTGAAATGCAAAATTTTCTTCAAATGATAAGTGCAATCGTTCCTATATGAAATCTTGACTAATACTTCAAAGCAAATCTAGTGCAAGTACTATGCAAAATTCAAGATGCAATGCATAATGATAATCAAATATTTTTTGGATTTTTTGAAATAAAAATGAGATACTAAAGCAAAAGAATGATTCTAAAACCCCCGGAATCTGCAAGCATACTCAAACAACACTCAAGCAAAGTACTAAGGTAAAAGAAATCTAATGCACGAATCCCAAAACAAAAAATAAAAAATGCAATGATAAGAACATTCTTCAAAAAAAAAGAAATTTACCCTAAAAGAAACGTCTCTGGTCAGAAATAGAGGTGTATACAGACTCTAGTAGTATCAAAGGAGACTCAGAAATCATCAAAATTCACCCAACAATAATCAATATTCCTCTATAAGGAAAAACTAAGGGCATACACGACTGTTCGCAGTAAACCTGCGTATGTATGCGGATATAGCAGTCAAAACCGCGTATATACACGACTGTGAGTTCAAAACTCGCATACAGGAATAAAAGTGTATAAAAATAAAGGAAAACAGACAAGCTGAGACAAAATTCACACCAATCAAACACTACCAGGCATACATTCCCCAAGACCCGACACAGAAATAGAGAAAAAGAGAAATTCAAAGTCATTGAATGCCGATAGAAAACCCCCGAAGGGAAACTACTAGGAACTCCCCATTGGAGTTGCCAATTATATTATGGAGAGAAATTCCTATGGCTTGGGGTACCACAATAGACAGCTTGAATCCAAAAATCAATCCTTTCCAATATGCAGAGAAATCAAATATCTAACACTAAAGGATCAAAACTCGTACCTTATTCCAGACAGTTGAAGTAGATCCCCGTTGAGATTTCCAACTTCAGCTTGAATTGATGAATCACTTCCTCAACAATAAGTTAACAAGACAATCATACTATATATATTGGTGTTAGATATACTCTAGCATATATAATCAACAACGTATAAGCATTTGAAATCATCCATGGATAAAATATTCATTCAAACATACATTATTGGACAGGAAAAGATATTTCTATTGATATAAAATCAGAGATTACAATGACCATAACCTCTGTCGGCACATCTGTGAATAGGAGAAACTGAATCCCCCACTTGGGCCTCCACCACCTCAATCCTCCATCTCTCGATAGTAGGCTTAGAAGCAAAGGGCAAGCTTGGGAGGAACACCAAAGTGCTCCAAGGGACAAAGGGATGCAGACTCAAGCACAAGTTTCGGCAACAATGGACTATAGTTTCTTTGCTCTCAATTCTCTTATGCCTTCAATGTATCCAAAGGGTTCCTTATATAGATTTTCAATGGGGTAATGAAAGGTCGAATCCGAGCGATCTAAAGGAATATGGAATGCCAAGAGACAAGTGAGTTGATCCATGTCAAGGAAAACTCCAAAAGGATTTGGATTTTGTACACATCTCGATGTACGTGGTTTTAGAGGTCAAACCCGCTTATATACATGATTAAGGGTTTAAAAGTCGTGTATAGCAATTTTCACATGTTTTTAGGGATGGTCTAGGAAACATCAAAGGACAAAAATTAGTCCAAGGGGTCTAAGGATTCTACAGAGAGATAGGGGAAGCCCATACAAGTGTGATTCACCTAGTGTGGTAAAATCCACTATAACAATCATTGCTAAAACAACTCAGGTTGTTCCCCCACACAACCAATTAAGACTTGTTCAGCGTTGGATCAATTCCAGTTGTAAACGTACAAATGATTATGGAACATAATTCATTCTAATGTAACAATAATTGTAACTATTTATATTTTCTACATCGTATATTTGATAGCCTAAAGATCGAATATATTCATGGCTTCCTAAATTGAGGAACCTGAACTATCTTGTCTCAGTATATATGGGAAGATTAGATCATACAAAAGGTTAGGCTTATATTGGGAGAAATTGTAGTAGGAGTGAAGAACATCATAATTGAGATCCATTATCAATGAAATAAACAATATTTTCCTGATTACTGTGTACTACATTTTGAGAGCTTGTTGCGACATCTCTGTTAGTAGGCTAGGGCCCATGTTCTCCTAGAGGTGTCGATATTAGTTAGTTGTTGTTTTCTTTGATCCTTTAGTTCCGTGTCGTGTGAAATTGAAATTAGATTACTTTTAGTATGCAATAGTTTGGTTAATTGGAATATATTATTAAGAATTCCTTTTGCTTGATTGAATGGTGTGAGCATTAAGAATAAGATTTCCTTTCATTAGCTAATTGCTGAAATAATCGTCTGGGTAGTGTAACATTTATTTCTGCAAGTGTGTTGTTTATTATTTCTATCACAACTGTGCTTTGCTACTACATATTACTATTGCTAAATATCTTTCATGAAGTAATGAATAGGTATATTACACATAGAATTACATATTAGAAGAAGGGTTGATTCCTTTTATGATTGAACATTGCAAGTATGATTTAATTTCTTTCATGATGATGTTTTAGGATTTAACTTCTTGCAAAAGGAATTTAGCTACAATATTTTGAGCAGTAATGCTGTAGATGATGACATAGAAGGATTGTGAACTTTATTAATCTTTAATGGTCAATGTGTTGATTGAAGTTATATTGAGTAGTTGGAAACGCATAGATTAGCAATTAGATAGATTGGGTGTCTTTCATTTATTGATCAATTGTTGAATTGTTTACTAATAGACTTTGCTTAATTACCTTTGAAATAACCAGAATTTGCTGGGTTAACAATTTATATTGAGCACTCTGTTTATTAAATTCAAATTAATAGGCAATTAGAGTGACCAACATGAATCCATATCCATGGATTACATGTCAGGACTACCTTCAACTACGCATGGAAATGACTGTGTGTTTGTGGTCGTGGATCACTTCTCTAAGAGCTATTTGTGTTTTTTTGTGTTTTTTTTAAGTTATTATTCAAGCATGTTTGGGTTCATTTTTGGCCACCAAAGACTATCGTTTTTTATTGGGACAACATATTCATGAGCAGTTTCTGGTCTAGTGTATGGTAATTGATCGATACCAAGCTCACCAAATCAACTGCCTTCCACCCCTAGAATGATGGAAAAATAGAGGCAGTCAACTAGATTATTGTGCATATTCTAAGAATTTACAATTCTAAACATCCCTACACATGGGAAGTGATCCTTACTTATGTTCAACATAACTATAATCAATCTCTTCATATATCTATAGGTCACAACCCTTTTCAAGCGTGCTCGGGTTTCCATCCATTGGTCCCAATTGATGTAGCTCTACTCCTTGCATCCATAGATGAAGAATCTTACCATGCTCAGGATGAGGTTGATAAGGCCACCAAATTTGTTAAATGAATCCAACACATCTGCCAAGAGGTCCATGGAATTTTGGAGAATTCCAATACTAAATACAAGTAGCGGCATGACCAACATTGGGATCCACACAAGTTCTAGGTTGGGGATAAGGTTTGGTTTCATTTGCATAAAGAGATGCTTAGATGAACCCATCAAAAGCTTCATCCATTTCAATATGTTCCATACACCATCACCAAGGTAATTGGTGAGAATTCCTTTGAATTAAGCATTCCTCCATTCCTTGTCCTGCACCCAATATTCAATGTGGAGCTCCTTCAACCATATTTTGCACCACTGTTGGACACCTCATAGGTGTCAGAACAATTGACACCTACATAGCTTAATCCTGACTACATGGAACAAGAAACCATTGATCAGATCATGGAAACATAGGTTAGGGGAACCCTCGAATAGAATATCCAACTATATCAAGTTGTCAAAGCAGGGAAACTTCTCCATCAAGGCAAGTGTCTCACCTAAAGTCAAGTTCAACAGAAGTTTTCCCATTTGATGGTGGCACTCAATGCAATGGAGACCATCACTTCCTAAGGTGGTAGGACTGATCTATATGGGTATATGTGTCCACCCACCTATTCCACTGGTTCAAAACAGTTTCTCATGTTGACAATTTTCTTGTAATTTTCTACGTTTTTTCGGGTCCCAAACGCTTGGGTCATTTTGAGGCCCTATATCACGTTTTTTGGAAATTTGGAGAGACAAATGGCTATCATCAACATTAATTTGTCCCATTCAAAATTTGTAAATCTCCTATATACATTTTGAACTAGATATTGAACCCCCCCAAACAGAGATCGTATGCAAACGTTATGACCTTGAGAAGTTGACTATACAAATAACAACCTTTAAGATGCAAACTCTATGATGATTCATATCCTAGGGTTAGGTTTAGTGTTTTCTACTTCTCCAAGTCTTTATGATAAAAGTCCCTTGACCTCCTTTTGTATTCAGCTTGTCACTAGTGAGTGTAGCCGCCACATATCTCCTTAGAGATACATCTACCACCATTCCAGCTGCTTTTGTTTTATAGTTTGTCCCGTTTCATGCATTTAATAGAATCTAATTTTATTGTATCACTATTCTTATTGCCATATATATATATATATATATATATGTATGTGAATATATATATACTCTTTCATTTCATTCTCACATAAATCTGGATCAAATTTTCAAATATGTCAAGGAGCTCATGAATTGACTAAAGCACGAGTGGGTGATTATGAGCGATGGAAATTATTGTTAATCATGGAATATGGAGAGAAAATCATGGAGGCTAATTTGTTGAGAAAATATGCTAGTTTCTAAGTTTGACTAGCTTTCCCTTATCCATTGAAAATCAGCAATTTGCGTAAAGGCGCAAAATATAGGAAGACACAGTTTTTATTCTGTGCAGTCATTAAAGTTGGCTGAATCTAATCATAATAATTATAAAGGAACTCTTGGGGTAAATATGGAAATTATTTACCAAGTGGTGCTAGTGGAGGCCAACTACCTAGGCTAGTACATAGGAAATTAACCAGAAATGATTAATTATTGTTATCCTAAGTATTGAGTGGGTTTATAATATGCTAACACCAAATATAAAATGAAATATATGTCCTAATGTTGGTAAGGTAGATAATACTCCACACAATCCATTTATACTTGGTTGCATCCTCAAATTCATTTCCTTATTTTGCTGTGAGCTTCAAATTCTATTTCGTTGGACTAGAGAGAGGGCTAGACTATCTTGACAAACTTGTTCAACTTTCCAATGTAGTTTTTCAAGTATATGAATATATACTTTGGATTTCGAGTCACTTTAATACCCAAGTAGTAGTGAATATGTACCAAATATGTTATCTCAAAGAATTTCTTCAACTCTTTCTTTATGGATGTAATGCACCATTCATTATAACTCCTTGACATCAACATATCATCTATATGCACTATAATATATACAACAAAGCTTCCAACTTCTTGAAAAATAGAGTTGCATCTTCAAAATTAAAGTATTAGAAATGCGATTTCATAAGATGCTCGATTAGCTTTTCATTCCATGTGCGAGGTGCTTGTTTCATGCCACACAAAGAATTGATGGGCATGCATACCTTTTTTCTCATCCCTTCACAATAAAACCCATTTTGGTTGATACATGAAGATATTTTCTTTCAAGTGTCCATTCAAAAAAGTAGTCTTCATTTCCATTCGATGAACTTTCCACCAATTCTATGTAGCCAAATCCAATATAGTACCAAAGGTAGCTCATGTTGATGTGGGGGAAACAAATCCTTATAATTAGTGCCTTCTTTCTGTGAAAAAAATGTTTTCCACAAGCCTTGAATTATGCTTGTCAAGTAATACATATGATTAATACATGTTCTTGTAGACCCATTTGCAACCAATTGGTTTCGTTCCAAATGGAGATTCCACCAACTTTCATCTTCCATTATTAATGATATCCTTATATTCCTTATGCATAGATTATTTAAACTCATCATAAGAAGATACTTTTTTGAAGGAAGTTGGTTCATGCTTAGCATGTAAATTCAATTCACAATCATATGAAACATCCATATCATCTGCATCACATAAATTTGAATAATCTACATCACCTCCATCTTCTTGTCCTTTCAAAATTCTAGTTCATATCTTTCTAACCTAATTAGGATTGATACTTTCAAGTGCCTTCATGACATTCTTTGGAATTTTTTGTCAGGGCCTAGGCATCTTATCTGGAAATGCTTCATCTATTCAAAATTCAGTCTACCAATCCTCTTAATCACATCATCTAGTGAACCTCGTGTTCTGGTGAAGTAGCATGAACTTATTCATGAAGGGGAGATAGTGCTACAAAAGGAGATTCCAAAGATTGACCCAAGGCAAGAACCCCCCCTTTAATATGTGGAATCTCATTGTCAAATTCATGATTTTTTTTTACATGGGTAAATTTATCAAGACAATAAATCCTCCTCTCCACAAAATTGTCTCCTTTTATTCATTTCAATAAAAATCACATCTCTCGAAAGAATATACTTTTGGTTGACCTCATCATAAAGGCAATATGCCTTGGTGGTATTTGACTACCCCAAGAAGATGCATTTTAAATTCCTTGCACCAAGTTTGTTTCTTTGTTCCTTAGGATTTAAGGCATAATAGGTGGAACCAAAAACCCTAATATGTCTTACTGAAGAAATGTGGCTATAACTCATTTCATATGGATTCTTATTGGAAAGAGAATGATATGTAATTCTAGTTTTCAAGTAGACTGCACATAGAACTACACACCCCACACATTAATTTCACATTCTTAAAAATAACATGGAGTGTACAATATTCGAGAGTGTGCTCTTCGTTATTCTGCTACACCATTCTACTGAGGATTATATGGAACAATGGTTTTATGCACAATCCCACTTTGAAAAAGATATTTTTCAAATTCTTTAGAAGGATATGCTTTTCCATTATCACTACGAAGACTTCCAATGTAAGATTATACTTCATTTTCAATCCATATATGAAAATTTTTAAATGTTTCAAATGCATCAAATTTTTTTCTTCAATAAATAAACCCAACACATCCTGGTGTAATTATCAATAAAAGTCATGATATATTTATCACTATTTGCAGAGGAAACATGCATTGGGCCACACAAGTCAGAGTGTATCCACTCTAATTTTCTACATGATGTAGAATTTGAATAACGAAAAGGTTTCTTACTATGTTTGCTAAAAAGAGAATCATCACGCTGCTTAAAATTCTTTGGAATGGTTGGGAAACTAGAAACAACATTCTTCTTAACATTGAAATAAAATCATAACTAATATTTCCATATCTAACATGCCACAAGAGACTAAAATAGAAAGTTCCAGGCTTCATGGTGAGAGTTGAATGCATCAGTTTGAGCTATTGTAGATGTCCCTTTGAGCTTCAAAAATCTCTCATCTTCGCAAGCAGTCATGATGACTTGGTTGTCAGAGGAATTCCTTCTCTCAAATTTCCCATAAAATATGTGGATGGGATGTCCTTTCTATTAAATGTGCACACGAGGCAATAATTTTATTTGCTACTCTAGAAGATAGAGAACATTTTGCAACATAAAATAAAAATATCTAGGAAAATTTTAAGTTTGATGCTGCTAATTTACTTAGGTTTAAGGTTGGAGTTATATGCAAAGTACAATATATAATTACATTATCATCCAAACCTTCAAAACATTGTCTTACATGTCACGTGGTAGATAGAACTAGTGTCAAGTAGCCAAGTATATCTCCAAGATGCCAACTGAGTATTGAACATAACTTCACTTATACCAACATTACAATGTGCATCCATGAGATGAGAAAATTCAAGAGCTTTACCTCTTTCTTCTTTCTGCTCTTTCTTCTCTATGATCATTTCACCTTGAATTCTACATGTCTTTTCCATATGTCCTTTCTTTCCACAACGAACACATTGAATATTATATCTCTTACAATGTTTATGTCTACATCACACGTCTCTAAAATTGTTTCTTGCATGTCCCCTTTTGTTACTATCTCCGCTAGAATAATCATGTGATTGATTCTTCATTTTCTTATTAAGGAACACAACCTCTCTAGTAGGCTGAACTAGTTTCTTTCCAAAGGCTTTCTCCCGTTCTGTAATTTTCTCCACCAGAGTGTCAAATTTGAAGTCTTAGTAGTTGGCCACTAGATTGAAATGACTCAATACAGTGGGGATATGTCCGTTACAAGACATTGATGAAGGCAATGAGAATATTATTAACCTTCACATAGGTGGCACCAATTTTTGGGTCTTGGAATAGCCCCCTTTTGACCACACCAATTATATCATTTTGCCTTGTTCTACTTCATTTCCATACACCAGATAGATGTTTTTCCTCAAGTTGAGCATAAATCCTTACATGTATGATTTATTATTGCCTTATTCTATCAATTCCTAAGATTGTTATGGTTAGAACTCTATATTTTGAATTGCACCGATATGTATTGATTTGATAAAGATAGTTCCAAGCCTCGAGGAACACTAGTGTAGCAGCTCGCTTAGTCTGGAGAAGAAAGTGATATTTGGTACCAGCTGTTACTCCTCAGTCTGAGTTTTGTACGTTGAATGGAAATAGTGTGATCATCTATCCACATAGTAGCTGCAACAGAATTCAATTACAACAGGGCACCGCTACTCAAGGCATCACTGCAACAGATAGAGCATTTCCCGTCCAATTGATTCCATTGATCCATTAACAACCAGAGTAACAATACTCCGTATATTCTATATATTCATTCAATTCTATTCATGACTGTAACTGCTTTGTTGTAATAGGGAAGCCTAAATATCATAGATCTTCATGGCTGCCCGATATTAGTGGATCTGAATTGCGTTATTCATGTATATATATGGGAAGGCGATTTGAGTCTGGGGCTGGTTAATTGATATTAGACTGTGCAAGCTATAATAGAGTGTTGTAACTATGAATTAACATTTTTAATACAAGGAGCATAATTCTTCATATGCTTATGTGTTAATTTGTGTTAGTTCACGGTGTCTTTGTTCGAAGGCAGGGCCCACCTTCCCACAGATATTGCCGAGTTAATTAGATGCTTAGTTTATTTCTGTTATGTGGTGTGGAATTACAGTAGATTCATTTTACAGCGAGCTGCAACAGTGATGATTGCTGATGGAATTTTCCTTTGATAGTTAATGATTTCATTCTAATTAGTTGCAACTGTGTGGTGTGACAATCGACTGTTTAGGATAGTTTCTCTTTATGAAAGTGTATGAATTAGCTATTACAGTCAAGCTCAACTCAGTTTATTTATGTTATTTATCTTTCTTGTAGTTTTTTGAATTAGTTAGATTATGATTGCAATTGGTGTGATTTCTTACTGTCATTTATAATTTCCATCGTAGATAATTTAGACAAATCTTAGCTGATTCCTGGTAGTATGATATCTTCATAGTTTACTTTCTGAAAAAGTAAGTCTATATTAATTATTTGTAGATCAATGATTGTTGGATTAGTAATTGTAGAAAATTAAATGCATTTCTAAATTCTTAGATGGATAAAATAGATTAGCCTTAGCCATGAGAAGAGTTTGACTGGTCAGACAGGTAGGATAATTCAATTTTTATTCATTCAATCAGATACTTAAGTGTTTATGCATAGATTGTGCTAATTATCTTTGAAACAAAAATACTTCCCTGGGTTGAGGATTCATATTGAGCATTCTATGTGTTATTTGTAATTGATTAGAATATAGGGTGACCAACACCAATATCATGCATGATGGATTTAATCTCAGATGATATGGCCACGATATCATTATCCTTCAACTCTAGGTTGAAGATCTTTAATAACAACCGATGTAGCTCCAATTTTGGGTCCGAATTATACGCATCCTTTAGATCATCATAAGAAGTTTTAATAGATAATATATTCCAACTCACCTCTTCACTTACTATAGCAATGACCAATGCATATATTCCTTTTTGTTTCTACTCTTCCATATTGTGAGCTCTTTGTCCATTATAGGTTCTTTAGGTGTAACATCATCTTCTCCTTCATAAATTCCATCCCATGGTTCAATGAGGATAAGGGTGTACATGATTTTCCTAGAAAATTCTATATGGTTTTCCTCTCCATCAAGCACCACTCTTATAGTAGAAACAAGAGAAAGAATATTTATAAACAATATATAAGAAATACCACTTTTGTTTTCCAATGGAAAAAAATCTCTTTATATTGATAAGAAAATATTTACATACAGAGTATGTTCGGTTTGCTGTTTCTTAACAACCATACATAAAAAATATTCATATGTCCTAATAGGAACATTTGTATCAAAAATTTCCATAGATCATCTGTCATGTTTACGCAAAGACCATCTTTTCTTCTGTATCAGTCCATCATCCAACTTGTGAACACTAGTGGGAGGAAAAAAAATGAGATCATGTCGAGGCTGTGAGCTTCTGTTGCAAGAGAAAGCATAAAAAATGATCTGGGTGATTTGTAGTAAGTAATAAATAGCGCCATCTGGGAATCAATGTCATGTTTAGAAGATAAAAAAGAGTGCGTGTTATGTGCTTCTCAGTCAAGGATGTGGCTCAAAGAAAGGTCTATGATATAATTCATATACCTCCACTTCTCTTTGTTCCAAAAATTTCCATGTACCAGCCTCCATATTTAGTCCTTCCTATGATAGCCTATCTGCTTCGATATTTCTCTCCCTATAAATATGTCGGCATGTGATGACATCAAAATTTGTTAGGAGCCTGTGAACTTATTCATATACAACGACGAGGGTTATGTTTCGACATTTTTGAACCTTGTTTATCCAATTTATTACTATTAAAGAGTCACCAAAAATATCAAGTCTTCTAATGCCTCTTTTTGGAAATTGAACCCAAGTGATAGAACAATTGCACTCACAAAATTTCTGATCAAACATGCAAATTTACACACAAAGGAGACTGAAATTGGAGCATAACACTAATCTGTATTGAATAAGTGTACAATAGCCAACCTTATGAAGTCATAGGCTTCTACAATATATAATTACGTGAGAGATTCGAATGCATAAGGATGCCATTCGAAATAGTAAAAAAGTAGGCATACTAAATCTAGTCAAATCCCCCATAGGTGCATAAAGCAGTTTCCAAATCTACCTAGAGGCTCATGAATTGGCAAAGTCAAGTAGGCAAGCTAATAAGTGATGGAAAGAAAAATCATACATGATTTTATTAGGAGAAAATAATGGAGGATGATGAGGGGAAAAAACAACTCAACTACACCTAGTCTTACTTTCCCTTTTGCCATAAATCTCAATAAAGCAGGAAACTTAGCAGAAAAAACAGATATGCACTAGGGAGGATCTGGACACCTTGGGTGGGTTTCCAATATAGCAGGGTGCACCACATTGGCCTGGCTTCTTTGGCCAAAAAAATATGTGCTAATGTTCTCGGCCTTGCTTGCCAATTTCAGTGCATACCATTCTTAAAAACAAATATGCTAAGGTGCTACGCTTTTTCCCATCCCCTCTTGCCGGTGCACCTACTTGTTGTGGCTGGTGGGAACGACTATGTAGGTTCTATGTTGGTAGACCCATGGAAATCCCAATAAATAAGAAATAATGATTAGGCCTCTTTGCTCGATGATTCGTTCTTGTTTCTACCTAGAGTGGGCATTACAAAGCGTCGGGATGCTTCAACGCACTGAATCTTTATGTTTACCTTCCCAACCGGCATAAAATGACTAGACTCCCCATTCAATCCACTACTACCTCACCCATAAAGCAGATATGCTAAATATGGATTCCAGGAGGTTTCCCAAGCACTCCATGATTTAGTTTTAGCAAGTTTGACTTCTAGGACATGTGGAAGACAACTTGCATAGAGTGGAATATTGGAAACTAGGAAAATAAGACAAAAATGGATTAATTAATTTCTAAGGTAGCTAACTATGGGTTGATTATTCTAACACCCCCCCTTAAGCCTGAATTTATGAGTAAATATCAGAAAACTATAGGGTCTAGCAACAAGGCTTAGTCACCCTTTACATACTGCATGTCCATTTAACCAAGGAAAGAGGCAAAAACCCAGTGGGAAAATCCTCCCTTAAACATGGACAGTAAAACAAAATTTGAAAATATTGTCATCAATCATGCTTCATAACATGATCAGCAATCCCCAGCAGTGATTTGAGATTGCTGAATGTCTTCTCACAAAAAACTTTGGTGAATATGTCTACTACTTGTTCTGAAGATGCACAAAAGAGTAGGTGAATGGTGCCATCATGCAGAAGCTGTCTGATGTTGTGCATATGGATCTCAATGTGTTTGGTTCTCTGTCTCTGAATTGGATCATTGTAGATTCATATGGTACTATGATTATCACAATAGATAATAGTTGAAAACTCTAATTCAAAGCCACACTCACCAAGTATCCCCTGCAACCATAAACATTGAGTTTCTGCATTTACAACTCCTCTGTACTCTGCTTCCGTAGATGAGAGTGCTATGGCACTCTGTTTCCTACTTGACCAACTAATTGGTCCTTCAGTAAGCATGAACACATATCCTGATGTTGACTTTCGATCTGTGTTGTCACCTGCCCAATCACTGTCAGTAAACCCAATCAAATTAAGATCAGATTTAGCTTTGTAGAAGATCCCATGAGTTCTTGTTCCCTGAACAAAGTTAAGGATCCTTTTGGTTGCTCTCCAATGGATCTCATGGGGCCGATCCATGTATCTTGAAGCCACACTTACTGCATAAGAAAGATCAGGTCAAGTGTGTGTAAGGTATAGAAAACACCCAATCAATTGCCTATACAGTGTATTATTAACCATAGGAGAAGAATCTACTTCTTCAAGCTTAACTCCTGAAAGGAAGGGAGTCTTGCTTGGATTGCAATCTTTCATGTTGAACTTGTTCAGAAAATATAAAGCATACTTGTGTTCCCCAGCTACATGAATGGTCTTTGCTTTTCATTTTGGTCTTGTAGGACTGTCAGGATCTGCAATTAAATCATCATTATCAGACATATCAGAATCAGCAAACTCATTTGTCTCTTCACTTACATTCAATGGTTCTGGTGGTGAAGAAGACTCTCCAACATCAACTGCTGCTAAAGGATCTTCTTGGAACTGAACACTCCTTTCAATGAAGGATTTGTTTGTGCTCAATTTGATCAGCTTGTATCCTTTTGAATATTTAGAGTACCCAACAAATAGACACTCTTGGCTTTGGGGCTGCAAATCCTTCCTCTTTTTTGTTGGAATTCTAGCCCAAGCCTTTGAGCCAAAAATCCTGAAATGGGTCACATCTAGCTTGTGCCCACTCCAAGCTTTGAAAGGAGTCATACCATCAAGCTGTTTATGAGGCACCCTATTTTGGATATAGGATGCATATTTTATATCCTTGGCCCAAAAATTTGGTGGCAAAGTCTTAGCCTCCATCATACAGGTTGCCATCTCCTTCAGTGATCTGTTCTTTCTCTCAAAAACACCATTTTGATGTGGTGTGTAAGGGATTGAATGTTGCATCTGAATACCTGCATATTCACAATATTGAATGAAATCAAACTTGACATACTCACCACAATTGTCAGATATGAGGATCTTGGGTCTCCTCCCAGACTGTTTTTCAACTAAATCCCTAAAGACTTTGAAGAGGACAAAAAATTCGGACTTATGCTTGAGGAAGTAAACCCAACAATACTTGGAAAGGTCATCTATGAAGGTCAATGCATATTTGGCTTGAATCATTGACATATGAGTAAATGGACCAGAAACATCACTATGGATAAACTCAAGAGGTGTAGAGGTTCTCTCATGACTAGCTCTCTCAAATTTATGCTCTGGGTGTTTTCCTAGGATACAACCTTGACAGACTCCCTTGGAAAACTTAATCTTTGGTAAGACTATGACTATTTCTTTTTCACTTAGATTAGAAATATACTTATAGTTAAGATGGCCAAATATTTCATGCCAAAGCTTTGTTGCCTCATTAGCATGAATCACAAGAGCAGAGGGGTTTGAGTAGGGTAGAAAGTGTGAAAACATGTATACCTTTGAAGTGTGATCTACAACTCCTTTTGCAATGAATTTACCATTTGAGATCTCTATGATCTCAACATCATCAAGGGAGAATATGACCTTCTTTGGAGATCCTGTGTGGGTCATCTGATGCACTGAAAAGAGCTTAGAGGCAAGACCTGGAACATACAATACATTACTGAACTTACCATGGTCAAGATCAATCCTTCCTTTCCCCAAACTATCAGTTAGAGAGTCATCTCGTAGCACTATTGGTGGAACTTTTGACATGTCAAGAGAGGAGAATGCCTCCTTAGTCGAAACCATATGTCTTGAAGCTCCAGAGTCTATGATGAGGCTAGGTGAGCTTGATGTGCCAGCAACCAATGCATGTACTCTCTCTCTCTATCCTTTGAATTTGATCCTACTTCCCTCTTCTTTGAGCAATCAGGAAGGGAGATGTTATTATTCTCCAGAAGTTGGGTCAACATGTCAATTTGCTTCTTCATGCAGGAGCTTTCAGGATGATAGCCCTTACTGTAGTATGCACACTTGCTCATTTCTCCTTTGTTCTTCTTTTTCTGGAAGTTCTTCTTGGAGCCTTGGGGCTCCTCTTGAGACTTGTTCTTGTCTCTCTTTTGCTCAGGTGGCTTCTTAGCTTTCTTCTTGCCTTTTGAATCCACCCTCGAATCTCCATCAACCAAAGCTTGGTCTTTCGAAGGTTTGATGGTGCCCATCATCACCAGTTTATCCTGTTCTTGTGTGAGGGATTCCATGAACTCTGCAAGCTTAGGCATCTTGCAGGCTCGAGCTATCAACTTGGTGGCATGGAAGGTAAAAAAAACACTTAATAGTCAGGGCCAAGCTTTGAGAGTATGGCCAAAAACTAGTTGCTCCTCCTTCTTTTCAATTCCACACTGTTTTAGCTGCAAAACAAGGTCTTTAAACTTGGAAAAGTAGAGTTGCATGGATTCAAAGCTGCTGAAACTCAAAGAAATCAATTCATTCTCAATTTGATGCCCTCTCATATCATCTGTCTTACCAAAAAGCTCTGCAAGCTTCTCCCACACTTCATTAGGTGATTTCAATCCATCAAGATGGAAAAGGAGGTCTCTGGATATGCTTAGACACAGAAGGCCATAGGCCTCATCCCTCCTATTGTGCCATTTAATTTTCTTTGCAGCTACATTGGAATCTACCTCAGTTTCCATAGTCACCCTGTAGATACCCTTCACTCTCAACAGTATCTCCATCTTTGCTTTTCATTCAAAGAAATTAAATGGAGTCAAGATGATCTTCTGAGATTGATCCATAGGTCTGAACTGTTCCCTTCAACCAGCAGAATGTGCTTGTAGTCAAGATATTGAACCTGCAATGGCAATATGGAAGGAGATAAATTGATCTAAAAAGGCTCTGATACCATGTGGAAATTGAACCCAAGTGATAGAACAATTGCATTCACAAAATTGCTAATCAAACATGCAAATTTACACACAAAGGAGACTGAAATTGGAGCATAACACTAATATGTATGGAATAACTATACAATATCCAACCTTATGAAGTCATAGGCTGCTGCAATATATAATTACATGATATATTTGAATGCATAAGGATGCCATTCGAAATGGTAAAAAAGTAGGCTTACTAAATGTAGTCAAATCCCCCATAGGTGCATAAAGGAGAGATTTGAATGCATAAGGATGCCATTCTAAATAGTTAAAAAGTAGGCTTACTAAATGTAGTCAAATCCCCCATAGGTGCATAAAGAAGTTTCCAAATATACCTAGAGGCTCACGAATTGGCAAAGTCAAGTAGGCAAGATAATAAGTGATGGAAAGAAAACTCATACATTCTTTTATTAGGAGAAAAGAATGGAGGATGATGAGGGAAAAAAACAAGTCAACTACACCTAGTCTTACTTTCCCTTTTGCCATAAATCTCAAGAAAGTAGGCAACTTAGAAGAAAAAATAGATATGCGCTAGGGGGGATCTGGAATAAAGTAGATATGCTAAATATGGATTCCAAAAGGTTTCCCAAGCACTCCATGACTCAGTTTTAGCAAGTTTGACTTCTAGGACATGTGGAAGACAACTTGCATAGAGTGGAATATTGGAAACTAGGCAAATAAGACAAAAATGGATTAATTAATGTCTAAGGTAGATAACTATGGGTTGATTATTCTAACACCCCCCCTTAAGCCTGACTTTATGAGTAAATATTAGAAAACTATAGGGCCTAGCAACAATGCTTAGTCACCCTTTACATACTGCATGTCCATTTAACCAAGGAAAGAGGCAAAAATACAGTGGGAAAATCCTCCCTTAAACATGGACAGTAAAACAAAATTTGAAAATCTTGTCATCAATCATGCTTCACAGCATGATCAGCAATCCCCAGTAGTGATTTACAAATTTATCCTCCATATTTAGTCCTTCCTATGATAGCCTATCTGCTTCGATATTTCTCTCCCTGTAAACATCTTGGCATGTGATGACATCAAAATTTGTTAGGAGCCTGTGAACTTATTCATATACAGTGGCGAGGGTTATGTTCCGACATTTTTGAACCTTTTTTATCCAATTTATTACTATTAAAGAGTCACCAAAAATATGAAGTATTCTAATGCCTCTTTTAATAGCAAAACAAAGGAGAAGTTTTAGAGCCATTAATTCTACAAGATTATTTGTTCCATTTCCTAGGTCCATATGAATTTGGAAATGATGAGTGTGATTGATAAAAAGAGATGCCCCACCCCCACTTTTGTTGTCTTGTGAGGCCCCATCGAAATAGGCCCAAGGATATGTCTGGTCAATCAATTCATCTGAGATGATACTTGGAGTTGGATGGTATTTGGTTTGAGGAAAGTATGATCAAATTTCCAGGCCCGGTTTTGCTACCAGTTTAGGGGAGGAATTCTTTTCTAAGAAAATGGCATTGTTCTGTGCTAGCCAAATTCCCCATATATGGAGAAGTGGAAGGGATTTTATCTGATCATTTTGGTGGTTTGAAGACCAAGTTCTCCAGGCATCTTCTATTGAGAGACCTACCCAGTTGAATCTAAGATTGGACAAGATTTGTGAGTGCTGCCAAACTTGAGTGGTGAAAGTGCAGGTGAGAAAGACATGGTTAATATTTTCTTCTCCATCCTTGCATAGAGAGCAGCAACCTGGCCCTGCAAAAGATATTTTCTTAAGCCTGTCCTATGTTAGGATTATATTTTCTAGGGTGCACCACATGAATATTATTTCCTTCTGAGGGAATTTTAACTTCCAAATTCCTGGTTTCCACCATTTTGGTTCCTCTTGAAACCTATTTAAATAGATATGCTGGTAGCCTGTTTTTGGGGTGTACTGTCCATGCTTTGCGTGCTCCCAAACCAATTCATCAAGTGAATTTGTGAGTCAAATGTGGGAGGAAAGAAGGGTTGTAATATATTTGTTATAGTCCTTAACCCAAAAGTCTGGAATTTCTAGCGCCTGAGTTCCCAACGAACCTTGATTCCAGAGGTTTTTTGAGGCTAGATCCGCCACTTGGTTGAGATGATAGAGGCCTTTTTGTTGTAGATGAAGGATCAACCCCTATTCTGACTTTTGCTCCATTCTCAATTTTCCATGCCATTTCACTGTGTATGACAGGAAATGCATTGCATATAGCCTTCCAAATAATTGATCCATTTGCAAAGATAGAGTCTCTGATCCAGTCTACCAAAGGCAAATGGTCAATGTATTTATGAGTGACCACTTCTTTCCAAAGGTTGTGTGTTGATATGAGCCTCCATACTTCCTTTGTAGCCAGTTCTTTTGCAAACATAATGGAGTTTTTTATTCCCCACCCTCCCAGCTCTTTAGGCCTAGAAATTTGGTTCCATTTCAACCATGGGAGGACTCTATGCTCCTTATTTCCTATCCATAAGAAATTTAAGCAGTTTCTTCTATATTTTTCCAATATTGATTTTGGAATCCAGGCAAGTGCCATCTAGTAGAATGAAATAGCCTCTAGGAACCATTTGACCAAAATAATCCTGCCTTCTCTCGATAGCCATATATTGCAAGATATATTTACTCTATGTTCAAGATTTGCTAGAAGCTAGTTCCAATATTCCTTTCTGTAAAAATTCAGCTTAAGCCTGAAACCTAAGTATTTGAGCCCGTTGTCTAGAGTGTAGTGCAGAAAAGGGAATAATTCCAATAGATCTCTCGTGATATCTTCTTCTAGGTTGAAAGTGGTGAGAGTGGATTTTCTGGAGTTAATCTGCATGTCAGTTGCCTTACATAAGAGAAGAAATACTTTTGAAATATTTTCTTCCTCTCCGATAGATCCATTACAGAATATGAGTATGTGATCGACGAAAATAAGATGAGTGATGTTTAGGTTAGTATCCACCTTGATTCCGTCAAATCAACCTCTTCTTTTTTCATCCAACAAAGATCTGCTTAGCCCTTCTGCAACCAGCAAAAAGAGAAGGGGGGATATTGGACATCCTTGGAGAAGGCCTCTCTCTGAATGAAAGAAATGGGAGGCTGCACCATTGATGAGGACATCAAAGGAAGATATTGTGATACACACAGAAACCCATTTTATGAAGGCATAGTTGAACCCTAGGTGAGTTAGGAGGAGTCTGATATAAATCCAACTAACTTTATCAAACACCTTTGATAGATCAATTTTTAAGATTGCTCCCTTAGTATTTTTTACTTTTGCGCTATGGAGCCCTTTTTGGTCTACCCCAAAGGCTTCATGTATCTGTCTGTCTTCCAGGAAACCAAATTGTTCTTTTGAGATAATATTTGAAAGGACCTTTTTTAGTCTTTGAGCAATTATATTTGTGACTACCTTGTAAGTGATGTTGCATAGGGAGATGGGCTGTAATCCTCCAAACTTTCCGGTTTGTCCTTATTTGGGATGAAGGCTTAAAAAGTTGAGTTGAGGGGGGGATGTAGAAGTCCATTTATCCTTGTTTCCTCCATTAGATGGAGGAGGTCAGGCCTAGTGATGTCATAGGAATCCAAGAATAATTTCACAGTCCATCCATCTAGCCCTGGGATTTTTTTATTTTGAAAGTTGTGCAGAGTCACCTTTAACTCTTCTTCAGTCACTTCCTCCATGTTGGGATTAGGGAAGACCCGGGTTCTTATCCTTTTATCTTCTCACCAACAAAGAGATCCACAGTGTTGGCCCTTTCGGCAACAACCTGCAAACAGGTTGCAGTCTCACCCAAAACAGCTATGGGGTGCCGCAGAATCAAGTTTCTGCAGGCAAAAGAGGCATATTACTGTACCTTTAGCCTTAATAAATAATAATCATACAATACAGAGCTTCGACATTCACTTAAATAGCTTCGAAGTTTAGATAAAAAGATAGTTTCTTGCTTAACCCTTAACTGGGAATTCACAGCGAAGTTAATACTTAGAAATATATCTTACTTATCATTCACCTACTTATCAAAGGCATAAAAATAACAGGAAAAACATAACAAGAACCACCACAACACAAGATATACATGGTTCACCCCCAGTGTAGGGGCTACATCCACAAAACTGCGTTTATATTCAACTCTTTACAAACACACAGTTCTGATCTGTGCACTCAGCTGCAGATCTTCTCAACAACCCAAAACTACGCACTTAGGTGCAAAACCTTCCTTCTTAAACCCTCTGCGCACTCAGCTGCAGAGGTCATCCACGCACTCAGCTGGGACTTAACCTTAAACACAAAAACCATCTGCACACTCAGCTACAGAGGTCATCCACACACTCAGCTGAGACTTAACCTTAAACCCAAAAACCATCTGTGCACTCAGCTGCAGAGGTCATCCACGCACTCAGCTGGGACTTAACCTTCAACCCTAGAAAGAGATCTTAGCTTCATCATATTATCATAATATCAGAACACCAAAAAGCCTTTTTTTCTTCTACATAAGTGCCTATTTATACAAGTGCACTATTACAATACCATGGGCTTAAAAACCATGAGTTTAAACCATGGGTTAATTACAAAAAGAGGGGCTTCGACCCAACCCCGAAACCCCTCAGACTATTTTGGACTGCAACTCCGCTTACAAGCTTTGCACCAAAACCACAGAGTTTCCAAAATTAAGGACCATCAAGGTCAAACCCCAATAGGCCCCTAAGACTCACCAATGTCCCGTCCTGGGACACTCTGCTACTTTTCAGGGGGGATAATCTTGTTGGCGAAGATAGTAAATTTGTTATCGAGGCTACGCATGATATCTTCGGCTGCTTGCTCCTTCTCCACTATCTCCTGCAATGTTGTTGTAGATGCTTCACTGGCTTTCTCCTGTGCAAATGCATCATACTCCTTCAAGAATTTGATCTAGTTGTCCGCAGCAGTGCTCAAATCCAAAGCCTCGTTAATGAGGGGCTACATAGAGTTCACTAACAATGTTTCTTTCCTTCTGCATGCCTCGATTTATTGCTGGAGCTCATTGCTATGCTTCACCTTAAGCATCTTCTGCATAGGAGGCAATGTCTTGATTTCCTCTTTCACTGCATCCAGCTCTGTTTGTCACTGCTTGATGGTTTCTTGCAGCTTTTCCACTTCTGGGTTGTCCTGCAAGTTCGTCCAGGCCTCGACACTTTTGTATAGCAACTTTGAGGCACTACTTACAAGATTTGAGATCTTCGTCACTGAGGCCTGAATATCTCTGTGGCACTGTTCCCTAACCTCTGGTGGACTCTCAAGAATGATACGAAGTTGAAGCTCCGCAATCTAAGCCTCATGCTCTGCTTTCATATTCTCTATCTCGCTTCGAGACTATTGTGCATAGTCTTTCAGCTTGACAATTCTTTGCTCTGGTTCTTCTTCAGCCTGAATGTCGAATTCAGGGAGACTTCGACATGCCTCATCTAATACTCACGCTAGTGTAGCCTGCTTGCTTTCTGCTTCCCTCTTCTTCTTCTCAGCTTCTTCCAACTACGCTACGAGGCTCTCACTCTGCTTCATGGCATTTTCTAACTGCATGTGTGAGTAGCTGTCTCATTCTTAGATCTCCTTCATGAGTGCCAATTGACACAGATGCAGCTCCAGCATAGACAACTTAGCGTAGTCTATCTCAATTGTCATGCTCATCTATGATCGAGATGCTGCGTCAGTTATTATGAGGGCCGCACTTAGGACCTGTCCTCTGTTTCTTCTGGCTGGCCATTGTTGAGTATCTGGCTGCATGCTTGCTGGGGCATTGCTTGCTACAGCGCCAATTGCTATTCTTTCTGCTAACACCTTCAGTTCTTCAATTCACTGCGCTATGCTGGTGAGCGCATCAAGGTGCGTAGCTGCAAACTTTGACCATTTGCTGGTTAATAATTCTGTAGACTTTGTCAGAGCCTAATCAAGCTCTTTAATTGTCACAGTGGGCTCTTCAACAATATTATTTCCCTTCGATGCATTAGTTTTATTTCTCGGCGAAGGCTTCGTCACTTCTTCTGCTTCGGGAGACTTGCGCTTATCTAGGCGATTGGGGTCTGAGATTGTCTTTACTGATTCTTCTTCTTCTTCATCAGCTCCATCATCTCCACCCCGGTCACTTTCACTCTGCTGTGACGCATCTTGTTCGTCACTTTCTTCAAGTGGGTCATTCTGCTACATCTGGCTAGGACCTGCGCCCACATCTATTACTGGGGGAACTGGTATGCTCGGCCTTGTTCCTGCATCCTTCATCCATTAAGCCAGACACTGCTGAACTACTACGAGGATGTATTCCTCGTTCACCACGTATGGCAACTTTGACCATTTATGCTTGTTATCTATGTGGGCCTGGATGAAGACATTGTGCATGTCAGCCTTGAAGTTGGCCACTCCCACATACTGAGAGAATAGCTCCTTACTGAGCCGTGGTGTCTTCAGGATCTCGTATGAAATATTCATTGCATAAAAGGCAAACACATAATTCGTCATCTGCTACAAGGCCTTATCCTGCGAGACCCAAAGAGATGCGTACCTTACTGCGCCAGGCATGTGCGGAGGGACATCAACAAACTTTGCGTCGGTAGGTTCTTTCCATCCTACCAATGCAATAACCACTAAAAACCATGAATAGTGAAAGGGTCTACCTTTCTCCTATGCATCACGGACATATTCAAGGAATTCCCTAGCAATGTACTCTTCCCATTTGTAACTGTAACCTTCGGTACAGTTCGCAGCAATACTGAGAATGGGGGAAGGTACTTCATTCGGTCTGCACTTCCGCATTAATTTGCATGCCAGGAGCTCTGCAGCGAAACGAATATTTTGGTGTTGAATTGTCGAGGTTTCATAGCCTCGCTTCCCTTTTGCTAACCCAAAGTGGTCCTTCATGTGCTGCGCCAGCTTTGTGTCTTCATGCTTTCCGACGAACTCAATCCCAGGATCAGGCCCTTCCTTCGGCAAGCCTCTAATCCTATGAATGAGCTCTCCATCAATGGCAATTCACTGGCTTCCTATCCATAGGTGCCCATCATGCACCAATTCCAATAGCTGCTTGACCACCATGGTAACCTGCGTGCTGCGACCAAAGTGGGGGACATTCAACATCTTCAACAAGCCAGCTTGTTCCAAGCTAGTAGTCCACTGTTTCACTTCCGGTAGCATCGTACCAGCCTACGAATAATGGACGGAGTGCAAGTATTTCCCAGCTGCAAACTATGGAAAATTCCCATGATCATTCGTATTGTGGTCTGCGTACTTGAGTCGGTCTATTTTCTCGGTCATCGTTCCGACCAACTGCACACCCTGTGGCAGCGAAAGGGTGCGTAATGTGAACTTGTCTGTCCGCTGAGGTGGCTGAACTCCTGGTTAAACAGGTGAAAGATATGGTGGATGCTGTGATGCAATGTTCTCATCCTCACTGAAGTATTCAAAACCTTTAGGTGGGAGCTCTGCGGAACCAGTAGGATTCATCTCGGGATCCTTCGGTGTCTTTCCTGATGGCTTGTGTGTTTCTTCGTTCCGCTTAGAACGAATTTCTGCCTTAAATTTATTTCTGGTTGATTGCGTCTACATTGTTTGAATTGGCACTGGGAGAGTTTCTTCATGAGGTGTAGATGCAGGTGGGTTGCTCATAAGGTTCTACAGACCCCTATGTCTGAATTCTCTCAACAATTCCTGGACTTCGCGATTAGCTGACATGGAATGAATTGTAAAACTTAGGAAAATGCGTAATGTGAACTTCGCAGGTTTGGGTGTCTTCTTATAGAATCTAATGACCCAAATCTGCCTTAACTGAGCATTAAAGACACCAAATCTAGTATATCTTGTCCAAATGGCATTAGATTCCTTAAAATATCATCATTACAGGCAGTTAATGCAGTTAACGTACTGACGCCGCCAAATCTGATTTTTCTCAACGGTCGCATTTTAAGCTTCGACACACCTTTCTTCTTTGGCACGACCACTAACTTCAGATTCACCACACTAAGGACCTTTGACATAGTATAGACCTTGGAAACAGTACAGACCTTCGAAACAGTACAGACCTTCGACACATCCTGACACAATTTCGACAGAACTTCGAGCTTCGACACCCTTCGAAACTTCCAACAACCTGCCAAATCTCTCTGAGAACAGTTTCATTATAGTCTAGTACCCAATTTCAACTATTCTTGGTACTTAGACTCTTCTTCTTGCAATTACTTCTGATCAGGGGGTACAGGCTTGTCCCTGTACTTCTTTAATCTACTTCCATTCACCATGGAGGGCCAAATTTCTCCATTCAATTTAGCTAACTGAACTGCGCCACCATCGGTAACTTTCTGAACTATGTATGGTCCTTTCCAATGTGTCTTGAACTTACCTGGGAACTTCATGAATTTACTGTCATACAAAAGCACAAGATCACCATTCTGGAAATGCTTCTTCTTAATGTGTCTATCATGCCATGCTTTTTCTCTAGATTTCTGTACTTGCTACTGGAAACCTGCAGTGAATCTATCTTCTTCTAGCTCTAGTATATTTTCCAGCCTTTCATTCAACATGGCTGGATCATCCATATTTGTGAAGGTATATATTCTGAGGCTAGGAACAATGTATTCCATGGGAATAACTGCTTCTTGTCCATACACCAGCCTAAAAGGTGTGTGGCCTGTCAACTTCTTGCAAGTGGTTCTATAATCCCATAATACTGCTGGAATTCTGAGATCCCAATCATTTCTGTTAACATTGCAAACCTTCGTCAGAGCGTGCTCAAGAATCTTATTAAAGGCTTCGACAGTTCCATTTGCTTGAGGATGGTAGGCAGTACTCTTCTGATGATAAACTTGAAATTCTTCGGTCAATGCTTCAATAGTCTTATTCAGAAAATGTGACCCTTGATCACTCATAAGAATTCTAGGGCACCCAAACCTTGACAATATATTGTCGAATATGAAATTCGCAGCTGTAGCAGTGCTACAGTCCTTGAATGGTTGAGCTTCGGCCCAACGAGTAAGGTAATCAGTTGCTATAATAATGTATCTTGCTCCAGATTTCTTTGCAGGGGGATTGATTGGTCCAACAAAATCAATAGCCCATTTTTCAAATGCTTGTAACGTTACCTGTGGAACCAGAGGCATCTCATCCTTCTTGGATGGTTTGCATGTCCTTTGACAGATATCGCAGCTGTGGCAATACTCTCTTGCATCCTTATGAATCGTAGGCCACCAAAATCCAGCTGTCAAAATATTCTGTGCCGTAGCTTTTCCTACATAATGACCTCCTTCTGCTCGAGAATGTGCCTCAGCCAAAATCAATGGATTTTCATGATACAGGACAGATTTGCATAGTATTTCATTTGGTCCCATCTTATATAGCTATCCTGCTATCAAGGTAAAGTCAGCTACTCTAACCACCAGCTGCTTCTTCTACTGTGTTGTCATCTCAGAGGGTGAAAAACCTGTAGACAAGTATTGAACAATATCCTGAAAATAGTCATCAACCATATGGATGGAAAACAACTGGGAATCAGGAAGACCTTCGTCCAAACTAATGGGCTCTTCTCCTGACTCGAGCCTCGACAAGTGGTCAGGCCCCAGGTTAAGTCTTCCTGGCTTAACTATGATCTCAAAGTCATACTCCTAAAACAAAATCAGCCATCTGCATATCCTTCCACCTAACACAGGTTTGTTAACCAAATACTTCAAAGCAGAATGGTCAGTAAACATCTTAAAATGAGATCCTAACAAATAATGTCAAAATTTCTGCAAAGCATAAACCATAGCTAGACCTTCTCGTTCTGTCGTAGTATAATTCTTTTCTGATGTGGACAATTTTATACTTGCAAAAGCAATAGGGTGATGAATATTACCTTCACCTGATTGAGCCAATACTACACCTAAAGCAATGGAAGATGCATCGACATGAACATGAAACTCCTTATTCCAGTTAGGAAATACTAAGATAGGGGCAGTTACCATCTTTTCTTTCAAAATATCCAATATTTCCTGACATTCAGGTGTCCATTCAAACTTCATATCTTTCTTCAATTTCTTTTCCATAGGGGCTGCAATCTGAGCATATCCTTTAATGAATTTCTTGTAATATCCAGTATGACCAAGCGTAGTGCAAAGTTGCTTAACAGACTTTGGAGGTGGTAAGTTCACAATAAGGTCTATCTTCACAGGATCCACCATCAATCCTTGCTTGCATACAATGTGACCTAGCAGTATTCCAAAGGGTGCACAAAAGATACACTTCTTCAGGTTCAATGAAATCTAATGCTGTCTACACTTGTCCAGCATAAGTCTTAAACTGGATATATGATCTTTCAATAAACCAAAGATAGTCCAATCATCAAAATAAACTTCCAAGAACTTATGAATAAATTCCTTAAATGCAGATATGACTACTCTAGAAAACATAGCAGGTGCATTCTTTAATCCAAAGGGCATAACAGTATACTAAAAAGATCCCATTTCTTTAGCAAAGGTTGTTTTACGTCGATCCTCTAGAGCAATTCTGATTTGATGGTAACCTGAAAATCCATTAGTGAAAGAATACACTTCTTGACCTCCGACATTGTCTAAAACTTCATCTGTAAAGGTAGTAGGAAAAGGATCATGTAGACAGGCATCATTCGGCTTCCTCAAATCAACATAGATTCTGATTTCTCCCTTGGTCTTCTTTTTTGTACCACCATAGGGATGACCCATTCAGACTCTTTGACAGGCTCAATGATTCATGCAGCAAGCATCTTATCTAGCTCCATCCTGACTTTTTCTTTATACTTAGGATTCAACCTATAAGGGCGCTGCTTCACAGGCTTCACATCAGCTTTCAAAGGGATTTTTATCACTCCTATATCACCAAGGATACCTTTCATTTCTAAGAAATTCGTCGGAAATAAGTCCTGATACTCATGGAGAAGTTCAGTCACTTTGCTTACCATTTCTTCATCCCAATAATCTCCAATGGTAGCGTACTTAGGCATTTCTTCTGATCCAATGTTTACTTTCCTTGTTTTCAAGGGATGAGTTACTTCAGGTGATGTGACTGCTGGTCCATGTACTTCGCAATGACCTTCTAAATCAGGAATATCAATGTTGCGAGGGTCATCATCTTCATCAATGGCGAGGTTATAGCATTCTACTGCATTAGCTTCTTGTTCCTTCCAATCAGGTTGGTATTCAGCTATTCTTTATCATCAAACACCTTAGTATGGATCACCCTAATAGCTGCGTCCAAAGCAGGGAAATCCTCATTAATAGAAAATGTGAGCTCAAAACTATCAACAAGGCTAACCCAAATTACAGTACCATGGTGAAGCTCAACCTCCACATACCAGTTCTTTGCTATAGGTTCGAGAGTGTGTACAAACCTATGTACCCATTCTTCACAAGGTACATGCTTCCATGCTTCATAACACTGCTCCAAATGTTCCTGAGGGCTAGTCTTACCATTAAATTTGCTTCGTACCTCCTAAGGTTGATCCATGAATCTCAAGCGAAGAAACTTTTGACAAGATCTCCAACTATGAATATGCTTTTTATGACCATTCCACCATCTGGAAGCTGTGGCTCTGAATACTGAATCTAGAGTCTCCATTTTCTGTGAATCTAGTAATTGCTCTAAGAATTGCACAATAAAATCCTCTGGGTCTGTCAAGCCATCAAAAGTAGGTAATACTCTTGTCTGTGAGCCAACCCATCTGATAGACTTGGCAATTCTTGCACATCGATGTCCATGTAGCTCATAAAGTCTATTCTGCCAATTCTCTAGGCCTTCGTCTGAATCAGTCATGCAAGAACTGTCACACTACCAATCCATTATACCTTCAACAGTAGGGTTAACATAGTCTTCTTCTTTAGCTGTGATGTTGTAAATATGATCTAAAACATCCTGATCTCCATCTCTGACTGGCTCTGTATACCTTTCTCCTTGCGAAGAGTCCAATGGAACTATGACTCTCAAGCCTTTTCCTTCAAAAGTCATCTGTCTATTCTTAAGGTTGATTACTGCATAATTGTATATTTCCCATTCAATTCCTAGCAATGCTGGATAGGGGTTGCTATCATCAATTATTTCAATGAATTCAAAATCTGCTAAGGTATTGACTCCATCAATGTCCACTAGTACACTCGAGAATCTTCCCAAGGGCACAATCTTCTACTGATTGGCTAATATCAGCTGTATAGGGGACCATTCAAGCATAGGTCTTCCAATTTGTTCCCATGTCTGCTTAGTTAGGACATTCACTTATGATCCCAGGTCTAAAATGATATCAGTCATGTCATAATCTCCTATCTAAGCATGCAATCTCATTTCTCTTCCAGCCCTTCTAACTCTATTAACAATTTTTCCTCTATCAGAGCTTCACTGAGGTTCACAAGATGCAATAACTTTCTGTAACTCATTCAAAGCATTCTGATTTCTTAATAGCTTCATACAACTCTGTAAAAATTATGTTAGTGTACTTACTTGATCTGACGAAGCTTCTTGGAATTGTAACTGCTGTTGATGATGTTGCGTAGTTGCTACTGATGTTCTTGGATCATCAAAGTATTTTTTAGCTTCCATAAATGTTCCTTTTTATCTTCCAACATCGAAGGCTAGAATTTTCTCTGGGGTCTTACGGACCCGAGCCTCATCAGGCTGTTTCCCCTTGTTCGACACCTGCGTCATAGCTCCACTCCTTGTAACAACATTAATGGCTGGGACAGGTCTTTTCTCTACAGCAATCATCTGAACATTCTGAGTAGGAGTGCCATTTATTTCTTGTATCTTGGCTATCAACTGTGGGCATTGCTCAATCACATGATCGACTGCTCTGCAATATCGACATGTCGTAGTTGGGTTCTGATAGTCTCTAGATACATGTCCTACCTGATTATAATTATAGCAAACAACCTGGCCTTGTCCTCTTCCAGGCATACCACCACGACCATGACCTCTGAAATTACCTCGACCTTATGTACTACCACAGTAACCATATCCATCATTTCCTTGTGCATCGGGTTGTACCCTATAAGCATCATAGGTTCGCTCTCTCATGAGGTCAAAGCTGTGACATTCGTCTTCGTTGTGTCCAACTGACTTACAAAACTTGCAATAGGGATTCTTAGGTACTTGAACATATCTCTGTAGCAGATAGCAATCTTTAGGTCGATGCTGGCCAATTGTTCTATAGATCTCACAATATAGGACATTAGGGTTAAACGGTTTTGGTGCACCAGTATTCAGATAATTTATTAGTGCAGGACACTGTTCTTTGTCATGACTTTCTATCTTACATCATGTACACCAAACCTCTTCGTGAGTATCTTTCCATTTTTTCATGTCACGAAGCTCCAAAGCCATTTCTGCTAACTGCGCCTGTATCTGGGCTATTCCAGAATTATCTCCAACAGGAGCTATTTCAAGTTTCATAGCAATTTCCAACGCCTCTTGCTGATCAGCAACCTTTTGTTGCATAAGTGGAGTCTTGATATGAGGCAATAATGCTTCAATGAACCATTCTTTATGCTGTTTTAGTCCAATAGTAAAACTAACGTGATCCAACAGAACCTTGAACCTCTGATCAAAGTCCCACACTGATTCACCTTGATTTTGCTGAATTTCTTTCAGTTCAGTTATACACTATGACTCTGATTTAGGCTTCTTGAATTATTTGATCATTGATTTTTTAATATCATCCAGTATATAGTTCTGAGTACTGGAAAATTTCATAAACCAGGTCAAAGCTTGGTCTCTGAAAGATGTGACTAGCTGCGCTCTTCTTGTATTTTGATCCATAATATTCTTAGCAGTCCAAATAGCTTCACATAAGAACCAAAACTACTCTGGATCCTCTGATCCAGTTCCTTTAAAGACTGGGAGTTTTATATCATCATTTGCATGGGCCATATTGGATCGAGGGGGGGGGAGGAGGGGGACTGATAACAGGGGGAGGGGAACTTACTAAGGTAGATTGACCTGCGATAGGACTACTAGGGTTAGGGTTACTTTCAGACTGCGATGGGCTCTCAGGGATAATAGGTCTTCGCTGTGGAGTTACAGGAGGGTTTCTAACAAAATGGGTTTCTTCAGATTCCGATTCTTCTGGACTCAATGAGGTATAATCAGTATTCTGGCCTAGGGTATAGGATCCAAAAGTTCTCTTGTATCTTTTACCGTTGCGAAGCAAACCACTTTTCTTGTCGAAGTCACTTTCACTTCCAAACATAGGTTAGTAGCCAATTTGTTGGGCTTAGGGCAGACCCGGGTTCTTATCCTTTTATCTTCACACCAACAAAGAGACCCACAGTGTTGGCCCTTTCGGAAACAACTTGCGAACAGGTTGCAGTATCACCCAAAATAGCTATGGGGTGCCACAGAATCAGGTTTTTGTAGGAAAAAGAGGGATATTACTATACCTTTAGCCTTAATAAATAATAATCATACAATACAGAGCTTAGACATTCACTTAAATAGCTTCGCAGTTTAGATAAAAAGACAGTTTCTTAATTAACCCTTAACCGGGAATTCACAACGAAGTTAATACTTAGCAATATATCTTACTTATCATTCACCTACTTATCAAATGCATAAAAATAATAGGAACAACATAACAAGAACCACCACAACACAAGATATACGTGGTTCACCCCCAGTGTAGGGGCTACATCCACAGAACTGCGTTTATATTCAACTCTTTACAAACACACAGTTCTGATCTGCGCACTCAGCTGCAGATCTTCTCAACAACCCAAAACTATGCACTTAGCTACATAACCTTCCTTCTTAAACCCTCTGCGCACTCAGCTGCAGAGGTCGTCCACGCACTTATCTGGGACTTAACCTTAAACCCAAAAACCCTCTGCGCACTCAGCTGCAAAGGTCGTCCATGCACTCAGCTGGGACTTAACCTTCAACCCTAGAAAGAGATCTTAGCTTTGTCATATTATCATAATATCAGAACACCAAAAATCCTTTTCTTCTTCTACATAAGTTCCTATTTATACAAGTGCACTATTACAATACCATGGGATTAAAAACCATGAGTTTAAACCATGGGTTAATTACAAAAAGAGGGGCTTCGACCCAACCCCGAAACCCCTAAGACTATTTTGGACCGCAACTCCGCTTACAAGCTTCGCACCAAAACCGCGGAGTTTCCAAAATTAAGGACCTTCAAGGTCGAACCCCAACACTCCATCAAATTTGAGTTGTCATCCTCTGTGATGCTTTCATGAAAGAATTGTGAGACTTGAATTATCTTAGATATTGTTTCTTGCTGATATGCTTTGAACAAATTATCAAAATGAGTCTTCCCTGTATCAGCTAGGTCTTCAAAATAGGAGATGACTTCATCGTTATCTTTCCTTAGCTCCCAGATGGTGTTATATTTTTTCTTCCTTTTTAAGAAAGATTGGCAGAATTTGGTATTGTTATCTCCACACTCCATCCATATGGCTCTGTTTTTTAGTCTCAATACCTCCTCTCTTTCCTTGATAATATTTTTTCTGTTATATTCTAGAGTGTACAATCTCTACTTATCTTCATGAGTAAGGAAACCCCCTCCATCAGTATTCTGGATATCTTCTAGATCTGCCTCAATCTGTGTGATTGCTTGATCGTCAAAGATCTTTTTATTTCAAGCCCAATATTTTAGAAGGTTTATTATGAGGAAGAGATTTTGTGCAAAATATACAGCAGCACGCGATCCTTCATCTGCTCAGAAAGGTTGCCAGTTATTTTGAATAATCTAGAGGACCTCTTCATTTTTTAGCCAAGCAGAGCAGAGTTTGAAAGGGATGGCTTGTTTCCTTGGTTTGTTTTGGATTTCTAGACATATGGGTAAGTGGTCTGAGTCTACTCCTGAATCCACCCATTGTTTAAACATCAAATCTTTCTCTAGGATATTTTCTGCCATAAAGAATCTATCCAACTATTTTGAAACCCAATTCTCCCCTGTCCTTTTGTTTGTCCAAGTAGGTTTCATCTTTTGGGGGTCTAAGTCCACCAACCTTAGGTTGTGAAGGAGTTTTCTGAAGAATGAAGGAAGAGGATTCATTCTCGCACTTGGGCCCTAGATCTCATGCACCCCCAAAGTAAAATTAAGATCCCCCCCATAATCATATTTTCCTTTGAGATGATGCTTAATTTTTTCAAAGTTTTCTAGAACTCCGCTTTATTGTTGTACGACCCATAAATGTTTATAATGTTGAGGGTTAGATATGCCTCTACCCAAATTACCTGAATTCCAAGGAAATAGAGAGCTCCCCAAGAGTTTGTGCAGCGCAGAGTAGACTAATCCCAACCTATTGCTAAACCACCAGAGTGTCCTCTTGCACTCTGAGCTATGAAGGTGTAAAAGGAATAAATTGAGGAGAGTAGCCTAGTCACTTCTGTCTCTGATCTTAATGTTTCTTGGAGAAGGAATACATCCAGTTTGTGAACTAAAAGAATCCTTTTTAGGGAAATTGTTTTTCGGGTCCTTACCAGACCCCTCTAATTTAGGGAGAGTAGTTTCATTTTGGAACTCCTTCTAGGGCTTGCACTGTTCTAAGTGCCCCAATTAGGGTTTTTTGACTCCCATTCACCTGATCTCTGAATGCTTTTTGCTGGGATGTGGAGTGGCGTGATGACCTTCCTCTCCCTTTTCCTTTTGTAGAAAAGGTGGGATTTGTGCCAAGCCCAAGGAGATGGTCTATTGGGGCCGACAGAACTAGAATATCCCTTCATTGAAGGTGGAAACAGATTGAGGAGGTGGAGGGAGAGTTTGAGGGTGCAAGAAGTGGGGAATACCTAGAGGTAATCACATGGTATGGAGTGTTTGGCAGTGTTTGGGAGGGGGGAAAGCAAGGAAGCTCAGGGGGTAGGAATTTAGAAACATAAGGTGCCGATGAGGTTTTTTCCATTAAATGTAAATCATTTAATTGATCATTTAGACAAGAAAAAGGGGTCATACCGGTGGTGTGTTGCAGTTCCTCCTGGATTGGAGTGGTGTACCCATGTGCAGAGGCACCTGCCACTTGTTCCTTGAAAGGTCCTGAAGGATGGCTTGGTAGATCTACTGCTCGTAGACTATCCTAATCTTCTTGTCCTCTAACTTTTCCATCTGAACACAGAGTTGTAGTTTCCATAGCAGCCCATCTCTTCCTGGTAGATGCTTATAGTAGGGATAAAGGGCCACTTTTTGCCAAATGCCATTTCTTGTGAAATTTATGGAATATGAATGGAAGATCCTCATAGTCCAGTACTTGTTTTCTAATTTTTGGGTCCCACATCAGGTTGATGTGATCCCTGAGTTTGGTTCAAATGTTCAGAGACACAAGTATTCTTGCCACTGTTCTGCGCTTTGTTTGCAGGAAAGAGAGCTCTGCCTCAATGAAGGTCCCCAACACTTTTTCTATATCTCTCAATGAAGTTTGTTTCTATAATTCCCAAGGAAGTCCTGGTAGTTGAACCAAAACCGGTATAGTGTCTAGCCTCTCGGTGTATGCATCAAACAAAGGAGTCAATTTCTGGAGCTTGAAAGGGGTCATACCAAAGTTCCAAAGATGCCCTAGAATCAAAGTCATCCTTGGAGTTAAATTGAAAACCAAACCATCCATTGGTCAATGGTGTGAGTTCAGGTTCATAGTTCAACATCCCTGCCCAATTTTTTTGGACCCAAATCCTGATTTTCTCTTGGGTAGGGTTTCGATCTTTGATTTTTCCTACTAGGGAAACTCATACCATGTCCTTTGCTTTAGTAATGGATAGATCAACCCCATAGACTAAATTTAAGGGTCCTCCACTAGGGTTTAGGCACCGATGCTGAAAAAATGGAGAAACACTGCCATGGGCCTGCTGAGAAATATAGAACCTCATTTTCCTCAACATTGCTGAATTTGGGCTCCATGATGGAAGCAGTGAAAAACCACAGTAAAACAGTAAAAAATGGGAAATCCTTTTCACCCCCGAGGGCTTTACCTTAGGCCCATATCATTTCACAAAAAATAAACCACATACACGAAACCACCAAAAAGAAATTGCAGACCCCTCCAAATACCACTTATTTCTACAATAACATATTTGAAATGGATTTTATGGGAAAGAATAAGATATCCTCAAGTATTACATATAATGGAAGAAAACAAATCTAAATTGTGATAAACCATACACAATTACGACTATTTACATTTCCATTTGTATTGTTCAATGTTACAAAATTACACACATATCTAAACGATGATAAACCAAAGACAATGTTCAAGGTTCAAGGAAAAATATAAGAACCAACAAAGAGGACTCCAATGCAAGTAAGATTAAATTCCCAAATAACATTTCACAACCCAAAATGAAATACCTCACTACCCACAATGACTATTATAATACCCAAATGGTAGGATTTTTAAGAAAGTGGCATAAACAATAGGATATAATATGTTGCTCTGATACAAAATGTTGGTTTTAGGACACAAAACATTATTACCACAACATAAACATATAAAAATATTTAGAAAACAATAATAGAATACACATCATAAGTCATGGTGTCTATATGTGTATTATGTTATTGTTTGATTTACTATTATATGTTTATGTTGTGTTAATAGTGTTTGTTGCATCATGGAACCAACATTCAGTATTAGAGATTGGTAGACTCTAACTCTGGAATGAGAGCGATCTGATCAAGATATGGTTTCCTGAATTCACATGGTAGAGTGTAGATGGAGTTTCTATTATGAGAACAATTAAATAAAGTCTTTTAGTTGCCTAGATTTGCATGGTGGAGTTTGAATTGATGTGGTCAGATACATTGGCGTAATGGGTCAGTCTGAGAAGAAAAAAAAATGCTAGATATGATGTATGCAAAATAAACATAGAGTGTGCTCATATAGATATGAATAGCAACATATCAGACCATGTTGTTTTTGGATACTCTCAGGATAGTGCCATATTAATGAATAAATTACCGATTCGAGCGAAGGGTGGCCTATTTTTGGTTTGTGTTGTGTTTTCAACCATTGAAATGTGGCATGAAGACGACAATTGGAATAAGAAAATTGTGGTATGCATGATCCAGTTTGAGTTTACATGAGATGTTTTACAAGGTTCATATATGGAGCGTGAGATCTACAATTGAAGTGGTCATAATTGTAAGAAGTCACGGATGGTCGGTTCAATCGTAGTCAATGGAGTGGTTAGAGTTGTGGTTTATTGGCTGGGTAAATTAAATAGTTAAAAATGACCTATGAAATTGATGAAGGTGATTTACCAATCGACATGGATGCATATCGACCAGTGGTCGACAACTCGATGAGAATGATGATCGATGCATGGTTGATGACTCAGCAGATGGTTGACATTAAAAATGGTTGATTCAATCGATGGGGTTGACTGGTCAACTAGGTTGATTAAGGATATGGTCAACTAGTTCATAGGGTCCACTGACTCTTCTAATTTGACCAGGATGCTTCAAGGAATTTGAGGTCAATATCGATTGAGGATTCATGGAAGTTTGACTGGATGGGGAAGCTTATGTTGACTGAGAAATCATTGTTAAAATTGACTGGGTAATAACCTGGTTCTGATAGACTGCAAAACATAGTTTTTTTGGGTTCACAGGGAGTCTGTGTTGCTGGGGATTTGATATGTTGAAACCTATTGTGATTCCTGATGCAGATGAAAATTTAATTGAAGAGGATGTGATAATGGAAACTAAGGAAGGAATTGGGGTAGCATGTATAAGGATCAGCTGGAGAAATGATGAAGTCTATTGTCAATTATGAATATAGATTGAATAAAGCAGATGGTGAATTCTATTGCTATCTGTGTAGAGGGATAAATTGTAGTAAATGGTGAATTGTGTTGTACACTGCATAGAGAGATTTATTGGAGAAGATGGTAAAGTATGTTATTGAATATGTAGAGGGATCAACTAGAGTAGATGGTGAACTTTGTTGTCGACTGTGTAGAAGGATTGATAGGAGAAGACATCGAATTTTGTATTTGATTGAGCAATATCCAAGAACTTGGTTCAAGAGTGCTTTGTTATTATTGTATGAGAAGGTACATGCTTAGGTAGAAATGTTTTATTAATAGAACTGTAATAACTGTAAATGGGATATGACTATAAGACCAATAGAGGCATGCATAACCCTGGAAACTGACTAGTAAAGTCTAGTTGTATACCTAGGTGATAAGGGGGGATACCAGGTTCCCGACAGATAGAACTTGAGGGGGGGGGAGGTTGTCACTCCCAAGTTGAGTTAAAAGGGGGGAATGTTGGGTTAATATTGACTTAGTCATGGAGCAAGTTAACCGAATTTGTTTATTGCTATAATAGAACCATGGTATTGTGAGGCTTTCCCATGGTAATATTGTGATGTAAGTCTATAAAGAGCTTGGTCATACTCCATTGTATTAAGAGTGTTGTTATAGCTGATTTTACCACACATGGTAGATCACACATTTATGGCTTTCCCTGTCCCTCTGCAGACTCTTTGGACCCCATGGACCATTTTTGTATCTTTGATGTTTCCAAGATCATCCCTAAAAACACTCATTATTTTCTATATGTGACTTTTAAACCCTTTCTTGCATGTACACATGGATATAACCCTTAAACCCGCATACATCGAGATGTGTGCAAAAGGACAAATATTTTTGGAGTTTTCCTTGATATGGATATGAGTCACTTGTCTCCTGGCCTTCCATATGCCTCGATATCACTTGGATTTGACCTTCCATTATCCCATTGAAGCACTATAAGGAACCCTGTGGATACATTGAAGGGAGAGAATTGAAGAGAAAGAAAACTATAGTCCATTGTTGCCGTAGCTTGCTTATACTTGAGTCTGCATCCCTTTGTCCCTTGCATCACTTGGTGTTCTTCCCAAGTTTTCCCTTGCTTGTGAGCTTACTATCGAGAGATGGAGGATTGAGGTGGTGGAGGCCCAGGTGGAGGACTCGATTTCTTCGGTTCACAGACGTGCTGACATAGGTTGTCATTCATGTAATCTCTGATTTATATTAATAGAAATGTCTTTTTCTATCCAATGATGTGCATTTACATGAATATTGAATCCATGGATGATTTTAATTGCTTATACATTATTGATTAAATATGCTAGAGTAGGTCTAACACCATTATATAGCATGCTTATCTTGCTTGTTGTTGTTGAGAGAGAAAATTGTTAACACCAGCAGGATTGGAAAAAGATCAACGGAGATCTACATCAACCATCCAGAATAAGGTATGTTTCAAGATCCTTTAGTGTTAGATGTTTTATTTCTCTTGCATATTGGGAAGGGATTGATTTCTGTGGTTACTCTGTCTATTGTGGTACACCCCAAGCCATAGGAAGTTTTCTCTGTAACAAGTGTGAATATATGGAACTCTCATTGATAGTTAAGGGTACCCGTGACTGGTAGAGCCATGGTCAACCATGCCTTGGTTGAATTTTTCCAAGGGGAATAATGAAGATATATTCTACTATTTTTTCCCTTGGTTGAGTGGTTTTCGAGATAAATCATGGTGTCTATATGTGCATTATGTTATTGTTTTATTTACTATTATATGCTTATTTTGTGTTAATAATGTTTTCTTTGTCTTGGAACTGACACGCATATCTACCAACTTAAATTTTACCAAATGACAAAAAGTTGCAATCTACAAAAAAATAGTTTACCGAAAACAATATTTCATGAACTCAAATATATCAATATTGGGAGAAAATATTAGCAATATGGAGAAAATATGGGCAAGTTTTGATGCAAAGATGCCAATATTGATCAACTTCAACCTGGAACTTTTGTCCACAATTTGTGTTAGAAAAATAGGATCACAAAACACTAACAATTAAAGAATTAAAAAATTAAACAAAATACAAATATTAAACAAATTACGAGAGAGACATAGATATAGCATGGTTCAACCAATATGGGCTACATACACACAGAAATTACCAGTCCTTTACTATTATTCTGTCCAAGAAAATGAATGGATACAACCTGCAGCAACCCCAATGCACTTCCTCTTCACTCTCTCCCAGTCTCTCTCTCACAACAACAAAGATCTCTTCTACAATCCTACAATATAGTACACTACCATATTACAATGCATTATTTTTATAAAGGGAATGCCATGGTAAATTACCATGGGATGCCCAAAACCATGGGCCCGTAAATCACCCATTATTGGCCAAGTGATGACTATGAAATTGCAACATTTTACAAGGCATTTTTCCTAAATTTTTGCTATAGGGGTGCTTCCATTGAACCCCCTGACAACTATAGTGCAAGGGAAATCCCCCCCACACCTCCCCGTTAGGTGTTGGGATCCAAAAATGATTGAAATAACAACTTTAAATGAGGAAGATCGGGCTCCACAATCAACAATCTTCCACTTGGAGACTGATCACAACAACTCCACTATTGTTGCCCTTTCTAGACTATGCTATGAAACTTGGACTTGGAAAATTTCTCATGTTCACCTTCATTCTTCAAGGCCAGCTGAAACCAAGCAAGAACTCGATTTCTCTTTGGTTACTGCCTTCGTCAACATGTCTGCAGGATTCTGAGTAGTATGTATCTTTTCCAATTTTAAGAGTTGATCTTCTAGAATAGATCTTATGAAATGGTACTTGAATTGTATATGTTCAGTATTCAATGGAAAGGCTGAATTCTTTGCAATATGAATGGAAATATGGATATCACTCTACAACTTTCTATTCTCCCATTTATTATCCAATTCCTCCATGAACCTCTGTAACCAAATCATCTCTTTACCAACCTCTGTAGCAACAACGTACTCTGCTTTTGTTGTTGAAAGTGCAACAACCTTTAGCAGTTTTGAAATCCAACTTACTATTGCTCCACCTATAGTAAAAGCATACCCCATGGTGCTCCTCCTTAACCATATCTACATCAAAATATTCCTGTAGAACAATGTCTAAAACTCCAAACCATAATGCATGAGAAGTGGTACCTATCAAATACCTGAGAATCCACTATACCACCTTCCAATGCTCTTTACCTGTATTATTCATATACTTGCTCACAAATCCCACTATATGTGGAATATTTGGTGTTATGCACACCATGGCATACATCAAGCTGCCAACTATTGATGAATAGGTATCCTTGGATAGGCATTCTATCTCTTCTTGTTTCTTGGGACACATTTCCTTAGTTTGAAATGGATAGCTAAAGGTGTACTAACTAGTTTTTCATTCTTCATTCTAAACCTCTCCAAAAACTATTCTATGTACTCACCTTGAGACAATGTCAATTTACAATTTTTGTTGTCTCTTTTTATTCTCATACCAAGGATTTGCATTGCAACACCCAAATCCTTCATCATAAATGATTTGACTAGTTTTATTTTGAGCACATTTATATCCTGCATGTTAGACCTTGAAAAACCCATGTCATCCACATACAATAACAAGATAATATATCTTCCATTATAGAGCCTCTTGAACTAAACAAAATGGACAGAATGGAATCTATCATAACCCTGTCCTTCCATAAACTTTAAAAATTTTAAATACCACTTCCTTGGGGATTTCTTCAGTCCATAAAATATCTTCTTCAAAATGCAAACCAATTTCCCCTTCCCTTTGACCTCATACCCCTGTGGCTACTACATATAAATCTCTTCCTCCAAATCCCCATGGATAAAGGTTGTTTTTACATCTAACTGTTCATGATGCAAATCTTCTATTTCCACTAGACTTAAAATAGTCCTAATTGAATTCATTTTAAAAACAAGAGAAAATACTTCATCAAAGTCTATACCTTCCATTTGCAAAAACCTGTTTAAAACAAGTTTTTCCATATATTGCTTCTTGCCTCCATCTTCTTCCTTCAACCTATAAACCCTTTTATTCTACAATGATCTTTTTTCTGCAGGAATCTCAACGAAATCCCAATTCTAGTTTCTTACCACTGAGTTCATCTCCTCATTCATTCCTTTCTCCCACTTCTTTCTAGTTTCTACTTGCATGGCCTCTTCATAACGTTGTACTTCACCATAATCAAACATTAATAATTAATACAGTGAAGGAGAGAATAGTTCAGGGGGTATAATTAACCTGGTAGATATTCTTACATTTGTAAGAGTTTGAGGTACCTTCTGCTGCTCTTGATTTTCTGGTGCCTTTGGAACTTCATTTTCTTTGATTTGATCAATCACTGTGTACTCTGTGTTTTCCATTTCCTATTTCTTTTTGTGCAACTAATATTTTTACATAACCTTTTCATTGAATACTACATCTCTACTCCTAATGATTTTGTGATTTTCATAATACCATAAGCGATAACCAAAATAATCTACCCCATACACAATAAAGGAACATTTTTTGGATTTAGACTCAAGCTTTGTTCTATTTTTTTATCAATGTAGAAAAATGATTCGCAACCAAAAGTTCTCATAAATGAGTAGTTTAAATTTTTTCCTATCCACGCCTCCTATGGAATCCATCATCCAAAGTTATTGAAGGCCCTCTTTTTATTAAATAAACAGTAATGTCTACAACATTATCCCAAAACTGTAAGGGCGGCCCTGCATGCAATCTGATACACCTTGCACACTCCATGATCATTTTGTTAATCCTTTATGGCACACCATTTTCTTGTGGTGCTCATGGGTCTGTCTTCTCTCTACGGATCCCATTGTATTAACAATAACTATCAAAATCCTTACTGTAATATGCAACTCCATTATAAGATTTGAGACATTTCATTTTTTTTCCTGTCTCATTCTTAATCAAATATTTCCACTTCTTAAAAGTAGAAAACACATCATATTTGTGTCTAATGCAATAAAACCAAATGTTTCTAGTTGCATCATCAATAAAATTAACATAATAATGAGATCCATAGAGAGATTGTACTTGATACGGTCCCCATACATATGTATGCAAAAACTCTAACTTTTCATTCTTCTTCTATTTCCCAACCCCAAGAAATCTATCTTTCTTTTGTTTTCCATAAACACAGTTCTCACAAGATTCCAAACTTACCTCCTTTAGATCTAGAAGAAATATCCTTGTGTGGAGAATTTGCATACCTTCTCACTCATATGGCCAAGCCTATGATGCCACAATGTTGCACCTATTTCTATGGAAGCTACAAAGTAATCAATATTATGAGGATATAAATACAACATATCTATCATGTCTCCTTTTGTTATGACCAGTGCTCCTTTAGTGATCTTCCACCATGTTTTTCCAAACATAGGAAAACAACCGCTATCTACTAACTACCCTGTTGAGATTAAATTTATTTTCACAACAGGAATATGCCTTACATATTTTAACAACCATTAATTTCCATTATTTAACTTAATCTATACCTTATCCATTGCAACAATTTTACAAGGTTCATCATCCCCTATTAAAACATGTCCAAAATCACCTGGAACATTATCATGAAATAATTTCCTATGGGGTGTAGCATGACATGAAGCTCCTGAATCTACTGCCTAGTAATCACTAGTATTATCTAATGCAAGAATCAAAGCATCTTTTAACACATCACTTGCTACATTTACTTCCTGAGTAGTCTCCTGATGTTTGTCTCCTTTCCTCTCTGGATCTCTGCAGTCTTTCTTAGAATGTCCTCTCTTACCATAATTCCATCACTCTATATTTCCAAATGATGACCTGCATATACCCTTTCTAGACTTTCTGCGATTATGCGAGATCCTTCCTCTCTCCCTTTGTATTCATCTTCTCTTCATGGTCAATGCATTACTTGATGTCTCACCTATTCTTTTTCTTCACATTTCCTCGCTAAGAAAAACTGCTACAACATCATCAAATTTCAAATTTCTTGAACCAAGGACAAATTTACTTATATCCATGACAAAGCTATTCCAACTTTATAGCAACGAGTAAAATATTAGACTTTCCCTAACCTCATATTCAAAGTTAAATTGTACAAAACTTAGCTGACTAGTAAGCGTATTAAATTCATTTAAATGTTCAACAATAGATCCACCTTTTGAAATCTCCATATCAAATAATTTTTCATTAAAAATACCTTATTTGAAGTTGTGGATTTGTTATATAGCTTAGCCAATGTGCTCATCACACCCTGCATTGAATTTTCTATAGAAATAATGAAAGCCACCGACGAATCCAGGAACACATGTATTTTTTTCTGTGCCTTTCTATCAAGCACCTCCCATTCTTCATCCTTCATAGTCACAGGATGTTTTGTTTTTCCACCCAACGGTAGGTATAGATGCTTTTGGTACATATATTCCTCCATTTTCATCTTCCATAACTAGTAGTTTTGGCCATTAAATTTCTCGACCCTAAACTTTCCATCTTCTACCATTTCTCCCACTCGAACCTAGAACCCTTCTTTCCTATGAGTTTACCAGCCAAATAGGCCTTTTGGCTATGATTCCAATTATTATAAAAATAGGATTGTAGAGCAATAAAAATTAAACAATTAAACAAGATACAAATATTAAAAACATTACAAGAGATTAAGATATATAATGTGGTTCACCCAAGATGGGATATGTCCACACAGAAATTTCCAATCCTTTATTATTATTCATCCAACAAAATGAAGGGATACAACCTGCAACAACCTTGTTGCATTTCCTCTTCACTCTCTCATAGTCTCTCTATCTCACAATCATAGAGATCACTTTTACAATTCTACAATATAGTAGACAACTATATTACAATGCCTTGATTTTATAAATGGAATAGTAATGGGAAAATACCATGGGATGCCCAAAATTGTGGGCCCGTAAATCACCCATTATTGACCAAGTCACGACTTTGAAATTAGAACATTATACAAGGATTTTTTTTCCTAAATTTTTTCTACGGGGGACATTGCACCCAAAATTTTAGGATTAATAATCCTCCTTTGTCCAATACAGTCGATTTGTTATTATCTCCTAACTTAGGATTTCATTTATCACCTTACTATATTTTTGGTGCCACCATGAATATTGGTGCCACTAGTGCCATTGGTGCCACTGGTGCCATTTGTTTCATTGGTTCCACCGGTGCCAATCCCTACGTTATAGGATCCCACTCTGAGTTCCACCGGTAGCCTCCATCAGTTGGTTGTAGCTAGTAAGCAGTTATGCCAAGTCAAACTCTAGTTACAATCAATTAGATCACTTTTAGTTAGCTGTTATAGCCCAAAATGACACATTATCTACCTATGACCACTTTCCCATGTTTTCGTCGCATGTTGACACTTCCATGACGACATTTCATGAAAGCCACTGAAAAAACAACTAGATTGGAGGATCCATATACAGATTTTTGTAAATCCATTTACCTCTTGTCTATACTATTGGAAAGGTATTTGAGTTAGGAACAACTTTGCAGAAGACTCCAAAGTATGAAAATTCCCAGAAGTACCCTGAAAATGAGAAATTTTTACCTAAATGCAACTTTTGTTAAACAAACCCATGACTTTCACCTCTTTACTCGTGACTTTGAATTCAAATACCCATGGTTATATCATGTAGTGGTAAAAAATAATAAAATTATCGAAAATCGTGAATTAGGGGTGGTTTGGGAGGTTATGGAACTAAATTGGGAAGTTGTAACTAACCCCTCTTCGACCTTATCTCTTCAGAAATGTATAAATAGAAGGAGAGAGGTCCATGAGAGGGGAATTGAGCCTTTTCATTGTTATGTTGGAGGAATTGGGACTCTCATCCCCTGTACCTTTTCCCTAGATGTCATATTCTTGTGTTGCAGAGCTTATAAGGTTGAGTTCCTTCGACTAGAGAAGTAGAAGAACCGGATCAAGGTTTCGTGAGGTTCCTAGCTTGAGGAGAAGGTAATATTTGTACTTATTATATGAATAATAAATATGTGATGTTATTCCTATTCCAATAATTGTGTAATGGATATTGAATCTCTATTTATGACCAGATGTTTATGTTAATCAGATTATGGTTTCATATTGCTTTGATTATCATTTGTTTTACATGTGGTCATATTGGTTTGAGGAAGGTATAATTTGTTTTGCAGGTCTCTTGGAGAAAGAGGAGAAAGAGAAGGGTTGAAGGGCTGCTTGGATCAACCTTAATTTGACTAAGGTATGAACCTTTTTGATCTCTGAATCTTGTTTACATGCACTTGCAGAACTATATGCATTTGTCTTTCAATCCTAGTATGTTGATGGCCTCTTAACCCCAACCATAGGAACACTTTCCTCTACAACATAACTTGAGACTCCACTGGGGAGAGCCTTGTATGTTGGGGTTTCTCTGTATTTCTTCCAGTTTATTTGAAGGTTTTAGGTCGTCCTTACAACTTAGGAACACCTTTTGGGTATTATAGGACACCTCCCCTGCCTTTTAGTCCATTTATAGACCTTTTTGGGCATTTCCCCACCAGTCATAGGTACCAGACTCAATAGTCGTGCCTCTGGGATGAATTCATGACCCTGTACATTGTCAACCCACAAGGAATTCATGACTTAGTAGTAGAGAAACTCGTGAATTCCACTGAAACAATGTTTTTTCACCTTTTGTGTTTTTATTTTTATTTTTTGAGGGATTTTTTGGGAGGTATTATAGGGTCCTATGNCCCCCCCCCTTGCCCCCCCCCCACCTTCTTTGGCTTGAACTTTTTGGACAAGTTGTTGAGCAACCTTTGTTTGTAGGTTTAGATTGATACTTGGGAATTGAATTTATTTTATGTCAGTACTATTTATTTTCCTCTTCATTCCTTCCAAGAGAGTTTATATCCATCCTTAGGGAAACCTAGGGTTTGTTTGAGGGGTGTAGAGTGGTAGGATATTTGTCGTTGTTTGTTTTGGTTTCCATACATTAGTTGATAAGATTTATTTATTTTTTTTTTCATTTATAAAAGAAAAATAAAAAGAACATATAGTTGATTTATATGCACATAGATAAGGTTTTTAGTCTAAATTACATTGCATGTCACTGTTCTTTGAAAAATAAAAATAAAATTGTTCTTTCGTGGCTTTCAATTTTCAGTTTGAAAAGAAAGAGAAGTAGGTTTTCTTTTGCATTTCATGTTCTCTTTTGATTAGTCATATTGTTTCTACTGTTGAGTCACACATCATTGGTTTCACCTTTGCCACCCTTTGAGTAATTAACAACCCTTTAAAATGAACGTTTAATATCTAAAATATATTAGTAACTGTTTGTTTCTAGGGACGACACACACTAGTCTAGGCTAGTGTTTTGCTTTAGGGATATATTAACTTCCCAAAACCTTAAAATCAAACATAGTAACCTATCTTTAAAAATTACAAATTCACAGAGAAAGATACCAGAAAGTTTGTCTCACATAGGAGTCAAGCACGAGGTCTTGCAATACTGAGAATTTGGAGATACTAATCCTTTACTCAATACATCACACATCAAATCTATTGCACGTTTGGGGACTCACCAAGTACCTCCTCTCAGCCTCGTGTGGTGCCAAGTACTTCTTGAGTTTTGGGATTAGATACCCTTCACATGTGCATTAGCTAGAGCTACGACTGTTCCATTGACCTTTCTTTGAGATTTTGGTAGCCTTAACATCTTGACATATAGGAGTCTTACACGGGTGGCAGTGGAAGGATATTTCCACTGCTCCTAGTGTAGACTTCAAAGGTAACCTTGAGTGATAATTTGGGATGGAGGTTGGGTGAATCCAACGCTTGCACCTAGAAAAATCATCATGAGATGCCAAGTAACTACTCTCAGACCTCCACTGGTCTATTCTAGGCCCTAATCATCCCAGAATCTCCTTTGGAAGGAATCCTTTGTTTTCCTCATCTTGACACTTAGGACTTTTTCTAGTGGTGTGCTCTTTGTAATGTTGGTTACCAGTTGACCTCGGTTGTTGGTTAAGTCAGAAACTATGGCTAACACCCCTATGGACACCAACCAGGAGACCCCCTTTCTAGGGAATCCTTGTACTATTCCTCTCCTAAGGAATGTTGGTGTTCCTTTGATGCCACCTTGAATCTGCCTCGATTCACCCTAGGGATACTGGTGTGGTTATTTTCCACTCCAAATATCCTGAATGCTCCTGATGCTTCTAAAGTAAAATCTTTATATCAAGGGCATCAAAACATTGCTTCCCCTTAACATGTAGTTGTCTCTCATCCTCCTTATATCTCATGCAGTGAAATTTATTATACTAGTAACTAATAGTCTAAAAGGAATAGAAGAAGGAAGAATAGGAAGAACACTTGAAAGAAAGGGGAAACTCGTTCAGCCTTTGTATGTCAATTTGAACCTCACCATCCATCCTCTGCAAGTCATGCTAGTATAACCCTTCCAACCTTTGCAGGTCATGTTGGATCTAGTCATTGAGCCTATGCAGTTCATGCTGAGGGCACCCGTTCAACCTCTGTAGGTCAAGTTGAACCTCCCCATCCAATCTCTATAGGTCATGTTGGATCTAGTTACCTAGCCTCTGTAGGTCATGCTGGGAAACCTTGTCCAACCTCTCTAGGCCATGTTGGACCCAACCACCCAGCCTCTTCCATTCATGTTGGGGACACATACTCAACCAATGTGAAGAATCTTGATCCTAACCATTAATCCTATGTGGGTCATGCTGGTGGAACCTATCCAACCTCTGTAGGTCATTTTGTACCCAGTCTCTCAGCCTCTGCAAGTCATGTTGGGGGAAAACTCTCAACCTTTGCACATCAAGCTGAGGGAAAACAATCAGCCACTACGAGTCATGTTGACACTATTTAAAAGACTAATATTTCAAAACAAAATCTCAAGTTTCCTTGTAATATTTATGAGGGTGATCACCTTACTCATCAAATCCTTGCCATCGCGGAGGTATGAATAGTTTAGTTTCAAGGCCATCTCATTCTTGAAAAAACTGAAACTTCTCAATAGCCTACTCAACCTTCAGTTGATATATTGGTCAAACCTTCCAAGTCTTTGGTTCATCCCACTCTTCTTATGAAGAGTGATCCTTATGTGATTGAACCAATGTCATCTTTGGTCAATCCCACTCTCCCTTTGGAGAGTGACTTTCACGAAGCAGTTGAATCGATTCCATCGTCGATCAATACCACTCTTCTTTTGGAGAGTGAAGTGTTTGATAGTCACATTTTCTTCAATTCTAGTTCAGAACTGACTAAAAAACGGGGCACTAAACTCACTTTGGATGAACCCCCACCAAGCTCTCGGATTGCTTCCTTTGATTGGGATATCCTAGCTGAGCCCGCCTTCCTTCTATTACACCTTTCTAGGTAAAGGTCAAAGTTGGACATTAGATGATTGCTCATTTTATTTTTGATGAAGGAGCCTCACTTAGCATTTTATTTTCTCATGCTTGGAGAGGCATGGGATCTCCTAGCCTTATGTTGAATGATAGTCAATTAATGGATTTTGATAGAAGAACTAGTACAACCTTGGGAATTCTTGCTCAAAAACCTATTAATTTGGGTGGGAAGACCATCTTAGTTGATTTCATGGTGATAGAGGACCCCTTAGACTTCAATATGCTCCCTGGGTGTGATTATATTTATGCCATGAAGGCTGTGGCGTCAATTTTCTTTCATGTGATTTACTTTAATCATAACAAAGACATTGTCACTCTTGATCAATTGTATTTTCTTGATCCCTCTTGTGACCCAACTAGAGACCAAGTATTTCCTTTATTGATCCCAAGTATCTCGATAGACACTACCCCTCCATGGGTGATCTATGTGGCCTTAGTATCCCTCGCGCTTAATTGCTACCGAGAAGAAGCATATGTTTTCATGATTACCTTCTTGGGACTCGTTCCCAGTAGTTGAATAGGTCATCTATCCTATGCACACTGTGGATCATGCTCTCCACTTTGTTGATCCAGTTGAATGTCTAGACATGTGTCTTATCTAGGATGGTCTACTTCCTTTTGACGAAGTCTTCCTATAGTCTTTGATACCATTTGGCCTTCTTATGGATGTCCATTCAGTTGTGACCAAGTCTAACCATGAATTTATTAGTAAGCTTGATATTTCTATGGATTAGTCTTCTTATGTTGATCTTGTTGAGTCTTTGGACTCTTCCTTTGAACAACAAGTCAATGATCTTGATGAGTTTGATTTTTTTTATAAATTTTTCAACTCCTATGATATTGAGTATTTCCCTGCAGACTCTATTTCCCTTATTTATTTTTTCTCTCCTTATGAGGTTGATATTATTAATCATAAACCCTCGGATCCTGGTACTATAGAGTCCTTTTTAGTTGATTTTTCCTTGATTTCATCTTTTGTAGATGATATCGAAGTTGCATGTGTTTCTTCCAAAGTGACCTGCATTAGATCTTTTTTTTTCTGAATATGTTTATGATGTCATTGTTTCTTGGAGATAGGATTTGTAGTTGTATTTACAACTATTTATTGACCTCACCTTGTTGTTCAAGATGTAACTACATTTTCATGTACCTTGCTCGTGCTTATGAGCCCAATGTCATCTTCCATGCTCTTAGCTTGTTGTATAAGCCCTCATCTATGCTCTCACCATCGCTCATATTTATATCATCTTTCCTTTGCAACTTGACACCTTCTACATTGAGGAGACATTCCCAGAGTGTCATTATCCTTCTCATGTTCCTTGCATTAAGCTTAGGTCTGTTCCTCACGCTTGGAACTAGTTTCGACTGCCTCTAACACTCATCTCCTCGCATGTACAAAGCATTGAGTTTATTATTGTCTATACCATTCTCACAAATAAATGGAACCTTCTGAGTGATATTGCTTTCCTTCACACTCGCGAAAACTAAATCATTTCTGATTTCTTATGAAAGAGCGTTGGTCTGGTGATAGTTTAACCCTTTTTTGGACCTTGCTGACTAACTACAAAAAATGCATACCTTAGTTCTCCTGAGCTAAGAGAGTTCTCCTCTATAATTTTTTACACTTTTTTGGACTTAGGAGACTAAATTTATGAAAAAGAAACCCCATAGAGTCTTCTTTGGAGTCTTCAAGTTCACAAAATCCACGAATCAATGCTTTATCAAGCATTCTTCAGTTTCTTCTTCGAGCTTGTCAAAAATGAAGAAGGTCTGAAGTTTTATTTCTTGGAATCGGTAAACCATTACAAGAAAGAGGTAAGGGAAGTTCATTCACATGTTTTTTAATTCAAGGTAGCAAGTATTGTCTCCTTGAACAAAGCACTGGTTTTGAATCTATCAACAGTTGGGTCCTAGTTTTTGACTTTATCCTGATTCATAGTTTTCTTAATCCTCCAGTTGGTTCCTTTTCCAATTATATGGGGGATCTGTCAATGTCTCCTACATTGCAAATTTGTATCGTTGGTCTATTTGTGTCAAAAGATGCCTAAGTCACTTTTCTGTCGTGCTCATTGTTTAAGGTTAAAAATTTGTCGGACATTCTACAGTTTCCTTGACCTTTTGTGTCGGCCATTCCCTAGCATCAGTTCATTACATCATGTCTTTAACGGTCCTTGTTGCAAATTTTTTCCAGTTCTAGATCCAATCAGTCTTTGAATTACCCCATGTTAGATGATGAAGGATTCCTTAATTCCTTCCATCCAACGGATCTCTTCCTATCGACATCAACACATATTTCTCTGGGAATGATATTTAGATTTTGTGAAAGTACCTTGGGGATTGCAATCATCAGTGGCAATTTCCCTCACTATTGGGTAGTGGGAATACCTTAATGTATCCTAGTCGATGGATTCTTCAAGCGTTCAAATTCAATACCTTGTATTCACACTTGTTGGAATGTAATAGATACCTTGGGGAACATATTCATTAATGGTGGTTTCCCTGATGTTTGTTAATGGTCCTCATCAATGAATGGTAATCAAATGGTTTCCTCCATGTTCGACTTCAACTCCTTTATTCACATGGTTAGGATTCATAACTTTTTGGTGGTTTGGATTGAAGACCTTGGGATAATAGTAGCACTGCCATATTTTTCTCTTGCCCAAGTGGCGCAAGACCTTATCACAATGCTTTAATCATTTGTTCAATTACTGCTTTTATCAATATTATGACATTCATTCAAGAAATATCCATAAAAAATGCAATATAATCAAACATTCAACAAAATAGTTAAACATTCAACACTCAACATTCAATCATTCATCAACACAAGAAATAACGTGGAATCCCATCTGGATAAAAACCACCAAGGTGCTCTTCATTTGGCATGAGAAATATGTGGCACCTTGCAGTCTGTGACCTGCAAAATATTTTAAGATATGTCTATTTGGCTCAGAATATTCTTTCTCTCATGATATTTGTTTTATGATTTTATTCTACACCTACTGATTTGCACACAGCCTGGATCCACTCTACTACCTACAGACTCAGCTGCAGGTTGACTCTTACAAAATGCTCTGCACACTCAACTGCATATCCATGACTCAAAAACCTTCTACTATCAGAATCCTCTCTGATCTCCTTAAAATAATTCTACAATTACTAACTGACTAGCTACTACAATCTCTCCTAAGCTAACTCTTCAAGCTAACCTGAAACTATTTCTTGAAGCTAACCCTTATACAGAACATGTTCCTCTTACTTATAGAAGTTACAAGACCGCGCAGGGTCGACTAAGTATAGCTCAGTTATTACAGTCACAAACAACCACAAAATATATTCTATTACATTAATGACATACCATACTGGCTGCAAAGTGTCAAGCCTTACATTAATCACAGGCCATAACTGTCCACGGAAACATCTTTCATTTTGTCTGTACCGGTCCTGACCAGCCGCAAAAGTCCGTCCTTTAGTGTTCTGTCGTTTCAAATCCTACGGTTTTTTGACCTATTTCTTCCCATCATTTACTCTTCTACCTGCCCATCTTGCACCAACTCTGGGCGTTCTTTTTCTCCATCACACCATTACTCGTCATGACTTTCTTTGCTCTATGCTTCCTTTCTGTCCTCTATCTGCTTTTATCTCGTTGTGCGCCCTCTTTTCGTATTGTGCTTGCACTTCAAGTTCTTCCTTGTGTTATTTCCTGGCCTAACATGCATCCTTCTACTATCAAACTCCTCTCTGATCTCCTCAAAATAATTCTACTATTTCCAATTGACTAGATACTATAATCTCTATGAAGCTAACTCTTCAAGCTAACCTGAAACTATTTCTTGAAGCTAACCCTTATACAGAACGAGTTCCTCTTACTTATAGAAGTTACAAGACTGCAAAGGGTCGAATAAGTACAACTCAGTTATTATAGTCATAAAAAACCACAAAATATCTTCTATTACATTAATGACAGGCCATACTAGCCGCAAAATGTCCTGCATTACATTAATCACAGGCCATAACTAGCCGTAGAAACGTCTTTTAGTCTATCTGTACACGTCCTGACTAGCCACAAAAGTCTGTCCTTTAGTCTTTCTCGGGTTCAACTTCTACGGTCTTATGACCTGTTGCTTCCTAGCCTTTACTCTTCTACCTACCCATATTCCATCGAATTTGGGTGCACTTTTCCTCCATCGCAAATTTCTGTATTTTGCGCTTCCTTTCTGTCCTTTACTTGCTTTTATCCTGTCGCACACCCGCTTTTCCTCTTGCGCTTGCACTTCAGGTTATTCCTTGTGCTCTTTCCTAGCCCAACAATAATCCTTCTACTATGAGAATCCTCTCTAATCTCCTCAAAATACTTCTACTATTACCAACTGACTATCTAATATAATATCTGTGAAGCTAACTCTTCAAGCTAACCTGAAACTATTTCTTGGAGCTAACCCTTATACAAAACAAGTTCCTCTTACTTATAGAATTTACAAGACCGTGCAGGGTCGAAAGAGTACAACTCAGTTATTATAGTCATAAACAACCACAAAATATACTTGCCATAAAACGTCCTCCATTACATTAATCACAGGCCATAACTAGCTGTGGAAACGTCTTTTAGTCTATCTGTACAGGTCCTGACTAGTCGCAAAAGTATGTCCTTTAGTCTTCTACCATTTCAACTCCTACGGTATTTTCACCTGCTTCTTCCTAGCCTTTACTCTTCTACCTGCCCATCTTCCACTGACTTTGGGTATGTTTTTCCTCTTTCGCACCATTCCTCATCGTAGCTTTCTCTACTCTATGCTTCCTTTCTGTCCTTTACCTACTTTTATCTCATCGCGTGCCCACTTTTCCTATTGCACTTGCACTTCAGGTTCTTCCTTGTGCTCTTTCCTAGCCCAACATATGGTTACTGAAATTAGCAAGGATGGTGATGTGACAATAACAAGAAAAAGAGAGGAAGGTCAAAGAATTCAAGTAGAAAATTATTGGATATCAGGAATCATTATGCTAATAAGTTTTATGTTTTCTGTTGTAACAGAAGGCTAAATTATTTATGTGCAGATGAACGAGAATCTGTTGACAATTTGTTTGCAGGTTAGAGGAAAGAGGATTTTGAATGTTCAATGAAGTCTGAACATATGCTCAAAAAACCAAAGGACCAGCTACCAACATAGTGCTGGAAAACATGGCTGAAGGGACTGTTCAAAATAATAAACTGCCCAAGATTATGTCTTGGGTATCTGCTACAAATCTACATAAAAACAACAAGGAGGGAGCTCATGGATAGGATCCCATGAAATGTTTTAAGATGGGGAGTCTGATGGAGGGGCATAGAATTCCTAAGTGAAGTCATTTATGACTTCACTAGGTTAAGGATACTTAGGGTCTTACACAAAATGCAATTTACCGTATTTTATGTAAAAGTTAAATAAGAGTGGATAAGGACTCTCTCAAGCCTTCCACATGTACTAGCCAGAAGTGATTTAGTAGTTAGTTGAGTGATTATAGTTAGTGATATTTCAAGTGAGGGGTTAGTTGAATTCTACAAGGAATTTGTTCCTTTAACATAGGATCAAGAAACAAAAAACTGAAATTCTATTTAATGTAGTTCGAGTGATCTTGTTAGGCAGATTTTGGTAGCTCATTTGAAGGTGAATTAGTTTGAAGAAGGTTAGGTCAAGAAAGGAAAAGTTCACAGGTTAAACTTGGGGCTTATACAAAGAGAGGTATTTGTTTGTAATGATCTGGCCATTATTTTAAATTCAGATAAGGTTTTTTTGTGTGAAATAGACCAAATTCTTGCATGGTCGAGTCAAATGAGTTAATTTCTAGTTCACATAGAAATTCATTTGTGCAAAGGGAATGGTTGTTTGGAGTTGCTAGTTTGAATTGGAAACGATTTTCTTTTGTTATTTAAATCCATATATTTTGTATCAGTTGAGATTCAAATCAATTAACTGATAGAAAAATTGAATGTGGAGAAATCCTGTTGGTATATTATGCAGAAATGAATGCATATTAGTGTTTTTGCTGCACAGAGGACAAAGGAGAGTCTATACAGATGGTTGACGGCTCCTGAATGCCATTGGAAAATATCAATGGTAGTTGAGAAATGTAGATACAGATCTATGATTGTTGAGTGTTTAAAAAAACCGCTCAATGGTTAATAAAGGGTTGTTAACTTGTTTACAGAGCCGAAAGCAAAAATCAAACGCCATCTTGATCGACGGTTCCAAGAGCGCATCACAGTCAAACTGGAAGTACACCAAGTCATTTTTTTTGGCACTGTGATAGGTTCCCAGTCACGATGAGAGGATAAGCGCTATCATATTTAGCACACCATAATTTTTTGTTTGTTTGTTGTACGAAATGGAAAGTAATGTAATATGAGGTTTAGCGCATGGGAATTGAGAGCTAAAAGGTAAAGCGTCCAAGTGTTAAGTGGTAAGAAATGGCAGTGACTTCCAAATATAGAAAAGTTATTAAACTAGTCATAACTTACTAGTTTAACTATGTCAGTTATTTAAAACTCTGTTTTGCACATGAAGGAGTAAGCCGAGAGGTGACATGTTCTAACCTTTCCATACATTTTGGAAATTGTTAAATATAGGTGTGTTGTGTATTGTTTATACATATCGTAAATATCCTCTATGATGGATTTTAGAGGGAAATAGGCTATCACAAGGACACTCATAGGATAACCTCTATAAGTACCCCCTGCGATACTTAGGTAAGGAAACTAAGGTCACCCCATTATAACCAATGCTTAGGTTGATAGTCATAGGAGGGATCAACCATATGGGAAGGGTAGAAAATACTGAACCTTGAAGGCACCAACTGGTACCTCAAAATCCTCTAGATATGAATATGATCCCATAAATATCTCCGGTGCTCACAGAAAGTGGCCAATGGCTATCCTAACCTCAACCGTGTACGTTTCCTCGTGCTTAGTTCCTGTGTAAGAGGAGCTTCTTGAGAAACACTAATTATACCAAGGGTTTCACTCTCTCACCTGGACATACACCTACTTTTTGTGTTTAGTAATCTGGAGAATTAACTCACAATGAACTATTCCAAGACTCTAAATCCTAATATTGTTGGTGAACCCTATCAAAGAAAAATGTGTAGTTCATTTTAATCTAAGAATTTATTTTAATGGCTGTGATTACTCAAATGGAAATGACAATGCAACTAATGGTATTATGACTCAACAATGAAATAAATGTGCACACCTAGCAAACAATGCCAAGTGCAATCTTGTCTAAATGAAAAAACAGGGTATGCCACTACATGGGATGCATGTTTTTCCTTCAAATGATAATGTAATCATTCCTAAATAAAAACCTGACTATAACTTTAGTAAGCAAACCTAATGCAAGTACCATGCAAGTGCAAAAATGTAAAAATGCATAAATATGCAAAAAACCTTTTTTTTTGTATTTTTTGAAATAAATGAGATATAAAAGCAATCAAAAGACTCTACAACTCTCAAACCCTGCAACCACTCACAGAAAACATCCAATCAAGCCACCAAGATAAAAGAGACCTAATTCACTAATCCCAAAACAAAAAAGGAAAAAGATGACAAGAACAACATCTAATGAAAAATAAATAAATAAAGGTCTCTCGTCAGAAACAAAGGTAGTATACAGACACCAACAACATCCAAGAAGACTCAAAAACATTCAAAAGTCACCCAACAAATTCCAATAATCCAAATAAATCTCAAAACCAAGGCATACGTGACTGTTCACAGAAAACCTATGTACATACACAGGAATTCAGAAGACAACCACATGTATACGCAACTGTGAAGAGAAAACTCACATACAAGAAGAAAAATAGGGTAAAATGATAGGCCAAGAACAAAATTACTTCAACCCGACACTAAAGGGTAAAACTACTTCTAAACCCTACATAGAAACTCAGAGAATAGAGAGTAATTCAAGAACATTGTGCATCCACCCCCAAATAAAAAACAAGGAACCTCCCCAACGGAGTCACCAATTCTGTTATAGAGAGAAACTTTGTATGGCTTGGGGGTACCACAACAGGCTGAATGACACAAAAAATCAATCCTTTCCAATATGCAAGAGAAATAAAGACATATAACATTAAGGGATATGAATCATACCTTATTCTTGACGGTTGATGTAGATCCCCGTTGAGCTTTTCCAATCACGCTTGTATTCTAAATTCTCTCTCAACAACAACAAACAAGACACACATGCTATACATTCAAGTGTTAGGCCTACTCTAGCATATATAATAAATCATGCATAAGAAAATAAATACATCCATGGATACAATATTCATATTTATGCACATGTATTGGATAGGAAATGGACATTTCTATTAATAAAATATATATATATATATAACAGTGACAACCTCTGCTGGCACTTCTTCGAACTCGAGAAACCGAGTCCTCCACCTAGGCCTCCACCACTTCAATCCTTCATCTCTCAATGACAATCTCACAAAGCAAAGACAATATTGGGAAGAGAAACACCATGTGCTCCAAAGGGATAAAGGGATGTAGACTCAAGCATAACAAATGAGGCAACAATGGACTATAGTTTCCTTGCTCTCAATTTTATCCTCCTTCAATGTATCTAAGAGGCTCAATATATAGCACTCTAAAGAGGTAATGGAGGGTCAAGTTCGAGCATTCTCAAGGAATATGGAAAGCCAAGAGACAAGGTTTTCAGGAATCTATGAGGAAAACTCCAAAAATATTTTTCTTCATGCACATTTCCCGATGTACGTGGGTTTTGGCTCAAAAGATGCGTATGCACACAAGTCTAACTTTAAAAGTTGCGTATAGGCATAAACATGTGATTTTTGGGGATAAAATTGGAACATCAAAGTATAATATGGGAAAAGGGGTTCCATAGAGTCTACAGAGGGACAAGGAAGGCCATAAATATGTGATCAACCAAGTGTGGTAAAATCAGCTATAACATATTTCATGGAAATGGTTAGAACCAATGAACCCTATTTGTGGACCAGATGCTCCTCACTTCAAGGGAGTTTGTTATATCTGGAGACTATAAAAGAATAATACTATGGGTTGTGTTGATGTATTGAATATGTTGCAATTGGTGTTAAAGAATGCATTGTGATGTTTTAATCATAATGCATTGTGATTAAGTGATGTAACGATGTATTTAGAGACCAACTCATTTCTTGGAATACAGTTGCATCACTATTTTCCTTTTTACTCTATGGTAATATGAATAGGTTCCCCAACAAAATGTTTCATATCATACAATGGAAGATAATATGTGAGAAAGGATTTTGAAATAATATTTTCATTGAAGGGTATCTTCTAGAAAATATTTGTATCTTATACACCTTAGAAGAATGACATTTCAAAAGGAAGAATCAAAATTTGGTGGAAATGGAACATTGTTTGGTTCAGACCAAAGGTTTGTCAACTAGATTTTGGGAAGAATATATCTACTTCTCAAACTATTTTCTAAATTTGATTTCAACTAAAGTTAAATGTGATGTGATTCTTACTAAGAAATGAAGTGAGAGAAAACCCTCAATTCGACATCTTAGAACCTTTGGATGCATGCCATGGGATCACATTGCAGATAATAAAAGGAAGAAATTGGATGTGAATAGCCAAATTCCTATTGGTTGTTTAACCATGTCAAATAGGATATTATCTGTAGGAGATATGTCATATTTGATGATAAGACCTGGCATGTATCATTCTATTGAACTCCATTTTTGGCTTGTTGATAAGTGACCTTTTAGAAATTCTACAAATTTTTGGCTCCACTAGATACTGCATAGGGCTATCAACTAAACTCTTCAACTTATTTACCTAAGCCAACTTGTAGTTGAACTTTCGAATGTATACTCCAAAAATATATATATTATTTACTGAATTAATGATTTTTATGAATAAAATGCGGATTTATACAAATCAAGGGTCACAATTAAATGATGTGACCTATCAATCCGTTCATTAATAAATAAAAAATTACTAACTGAGTATCTAAACTATTTAGTTTTGTTACAAGTCATTCCTCTATGGAATACTTCGTCCACAAAGTATTGGTAAGGATTGGTGGCGTGGATGAAAATATTCATTCTCACATGTAGCTTCATCATCTAGTAACTTTCTCCACTTGATAAGGTATTCATTGACTGATCTGGAGTGACGTGTTCTGGTTTTAATTTCTAAAATGCATTATGGTTCTAGCACTAATTTTCCTTCATCATCTAACATAAGAAATTCAGTTTGTATGTGAGTGGTTGTGCCCAATTTCTTCTTTAGGCATGACACATGGAATATGTCATGTATTTTTATTTTATTAGGGATGTATAGAGCATAGGCCACTTATCCCACTCACTTTTGAACTTGATATGGACCATAGAACTTGGGTGCAAGTTTATGATTTTGGAATTTTTTAGTGAATTTTGTTTGTACAGTTGAAGGAAAAAAAACACCCAATCACCCACTTCAAATTGTCGATCGGTTCTTTTTGAGTATGCTTGTTGTTTCATGCGGTTTATTGCTTGTTTGGGATGGTTCTTCAAAATGTGGATGATCTCATTGGATGTCTCTAGGTAATATATTGTTGCTAGAACTTTGAAATTGTTGATGAAATATTCTATTGATGTAAGAGGTGGATACCCACATAAGTCTTCAAAAGGTGACATTTTTGTTGATGTATGATATGTACTATTATATCACCATTCTACAAGGTGTATCCATTGTACCCATTAAGTTTGTCGATCATTCAAACAATTCCTCAGGTATCCTTCAAGGAATTTGTTTACTATTTCAGTTTATCCATCTGTCTTGGGGTGGTATGAGGTACTCATAGTTAATGAAGTCCCACCTTGGTAGAAACATTCTTTCTAGAAGTTTGTGGTAAATTTGGGGTCCCAGTGTCACTAACAATAACCTTTGGAAACCCATGGAGCTTAAATATATTCTTTATGTAACTATCTACGACTTGGTTGGATTTTTCTTTGGATGAAATACTAATGAAATGAGCATATTTTGTTAATATGTCAATGAATACAAATATACTATCCTTTCCTTCTGATGTAGGAAGAACGATGATAAAATCCATGGATACCGCAGACCATTTTTGGGCTGGAATATGAAGGAGTTGTGCCACCGTTTTGAACTTTTTCCTTTGACAAGTATCACATTCAGCCACATATTTTGGATATTAGTCTTCATTCCCTTCTAAAAGAAGGATTGGTCGATATTGTGGTATGTTTTAAAGAAACCAACATGGCCCGCTGTCGGGGAGTCATGGTTCTCTCTTAAGACTTGAGTTTTGGATTTTGATGAACTAGGAAAATATATTCATTGTTTATATAGTAGTATTTATTTTTCCCATGAATATTTGGAGTTTGTTTCTTTGTTGTTTTCAACTTCTTCAATTAGCTTCCTTGTCTCTAGTTCTTTCACATACTCAATTTGGACTTCTGAAAGCCATCCAGGAACAACTATGGATATGACACATAGTGAGGCATCACTCTCATGTTTTCTTGTTAAGCTGTCTGCAACCCTATTTTCCATACCTTTTTATACAAAATGTTGAAATCAAAGACATGGATTTTTCTTACCCATTTTTGTTGTTCGGGAGAGAGATTTTTTTGAGTTAGAAAATACTTCAGGTTTTTATTGACTGTTTTAGCAAGAAATGTTTCCTCAAACAAATATTGATTCCATTTAAAAAGGGCATGCATTATTTCCAACATTTCCTTTTCACATGTGGTTTTTTTTGGCTCACTTGGTTTTAAATTTTGGTTTTCAAAAGCAATGGGACATTTATCTTGCACGAGAACAAATCTAAAAGCATGTCCATGAAGTGTCACATTCAAAGATGAATTTCTTAGTAAAATCAAGAGTTGCTAACACTGCTGTGGATGTCATTAGTGATTTAAATTGTTCAAAACAAGTTTATGCATCCTTATCCCATTTGAAAGCATCCCTTTTTAATAGTGATGTTAGGGCTGGTACAATTTGGGCGTAGTTGGGAACAAATATTCTAGAATAACCTGTTAGACCCAAAAATCCTCTTAATGATGTATTTGACTTGGGGGATGACCACTCAATGATCACCATATTTTTTTCAGGATCGATCTTAATGTCGTTGACTGAAACAATGTGTCTCAAAAATTCTATTTCTTTTTACCCAAAACTACATTTTGATTTGTTAGCATAAAATTTGTTTTCTTCTAGAAGATCCAATATTTTTTCTACATGCTTGAGGTGCGAGTTCCAATTTTTACTATAAATAAGGGCGAAACAAGTCATTCATTACTGCTTGAAATGTTGTTGGAGCGTTGGATAATCCAAATGACATCACTCAAAATTCATATAAACATTCATTGGTGCAAAAAGTTGTTTTGGGGATATCTTTTCAAATACGGATTTGGTAATATCTCGATTTTAATTCTAGTTTAGGAAAATACATTGCACCATGTAGCTCATCCAGTAGTTCATCAAAAAAGGGAATGTAGAATTATATTTTATGGTTACTTTGTTTAATGCTCGGTAATCAATGCAAATTCTATACGATCCATATTTTTTCCTAATGAGTATGATTGGTGCAGAGAAAGGACTCTTACTATGTGTGATTATTCTAGTGTCTAATAGTTTTTGCACCAAATGCTCGATCTATGATTTGTTCCTGTGAGATTATATATATGACTTTTTTCTAATTGGATTTGATCCTAACATCAACTCGATTATGTGATCCCTAGAACGGGGGGGCGGGAGACCATGAGGAGGTTTTTGGAATATGTCACGATGTTCCCCATGAGTTTTTATAATTAAAGTGGATTAATATTTTGTTTTTTGTCAACTGTCCTTTCCATAGCATAGTAGTGTAATAATAAGGATTGAGCTCCCTTTTTTTATCATCTTTTCCTTTTTATTGGATGAGACAATTTGGGGAGGGGGGAAATTAATATTGTAAAGCTTATATTTCCTCCCATTTTCATAGAACCTTATAAATTGTTTCCAACCACTCTCCCTAGTGTTTCCAACCATTTTTCACCTAAAACAATGTCAACCCCTCCAATTTCCATAGCATATATTGGCGATATTATTTTTTAGTCATTTATAGCTAGTTCAACTTTATGGAATTTACTGTCACATGACATGGTCTTGTTTCTTGGTATCGATACTTGGAAGCTTCCAGTAGGGTAGATGAATATGTTTAACTATTTTTCTACCCTAGATCCGATGAAGTTGAGTGTACTCCCACTATCGACCAACACCGTCATCTTAGTGTTCTTGATATGGACAAACAATTTGAGGATTTGGTTGCATCCACTGAGAGTTTTGGTGTGATGTTAGCCTCCTCTTTACCAGTATCCTCACTATTTGAATCTGTCCCAGAGGAATGCGTGTCGGTTGATTCTTCATCATTATCGTCACCAATATAACTTTTTTTGCACAAGAATAGATTCTTATTGTTACACTTATGCCCTGGACTCCAATTAGGGACATTGCACTTACAACATGAATTGTCATCCTTTTTCCCATTTAATCTTAGTTAGGGTGGTATATAAATTGACAAACATTGTGATTTTTTATTTTCTTCAATTAATTTTTCTTTTTAACGGGTTTGTTCCATGTCTTTGACGTCTAATAACTTTATCTCACTTTGGATACTCTATTTCATCCCACCAACTAAAACTTGCAGGAGTCATTCTTCATTTATATCTTGGACACAAATGGCTAGGACCAATAGATTGCTAAAATATTCATCCAAAGTACCTTCTTGTTGTAAATGAGTGACATTGCTATAGTTTTCGGCTTCTTCCATGTCTTGAAATCGCTTAAAGGTATTTTTCTTGAAGGTGTCCTAGTCTCTAACTAGTCTTCCTACCTTCATGGTTGAGTCCCACCATAATAACTAGTCACAAGTGGTTTTATCCATGTACATTACATCAACATTCAATTTGTCGTTGTCTCCATATATATTTCACATTTTGAAATATTTTTCCATTTTGTTTATCCATTGAATCGCGTCTCGATTATTTTCACCATCGAATATTGGTCAATTGATCTTGACCTTGTGAACGACATTGTGGGTTGGGTCTGTATGTGAGTTATTGATTCCTTTAACTTGGTCTCTTAGTGACTGAATTTCAAGATTTAGGACGTGAATGTATTCCTCTTTTTTATCAAGCTTTTCGAGTATTTTTCGAACTAGATCGTCATCTGACTTTATCGACACATCCTTGTTCTTTGGGGGGGTTTCTCTCCATATTTCTTGTATTCTTATTTTTTAAATTTGGATTGGAGAGAATTTAACTATTAAAATATTAATTGCAATAATAATAATAATAATAAATTTATCAAAAAAATGTAATAGTTTTTAAAAAAAGTTGTAAGTATTAAAGTAGGTTTTTGAAATCCTAGGTTGAAAAGGAAGGAATCAACACATGCATAAGAGGGAAGCATGCAGTAGAGAGTAGGTGGAGGTGGGAACATGAGGGGTGGAGGAGAGCCCATTGTTGAAGAGTGTGGATGTGGAGAGAAGTGGGGCTGGAGCACACAGAGGGGAGAGATGCAAGGAGTAGTGAGGGTCGGTGTAAGGGAGTGTGTGTTGTCCCTATGGAAATATAGGAAGATTTCAATTAGAATTATACCTAAGAAGGTAAAGAATCCTGTTGCAGGAAGGAAAATAAGTTGCGACAGAGGTAGAGAAGGAAGAATAGAAGCACATGAGGAAAAAAGAGCTAAGGAAATAAGTAGTCATAGAGGAAGCTGTGATAGAAGAGAAACCACAACATAAGAGAAGTCGTGATATAAGAGAAGCTATGATAGATGGAAAGGATGCAATGAGATCAACCATGACAAAAGGAACCATGATAGAGAATGCGTGCAGTGGTGCAACGACTAAAAATGACAGTTCAAGGAAGATCATAGGTACAAGGCCGACTAGAATCGATAGAAGTCACACATGTTGTAAGGAATAAAAACATTTTTGTAATTTGGGTCATGAGTGCCTACTCACAAATATCACTAGAATAGGAATGACATCTTGTTAGCTAACTGAATGTATTCAGCTGATAGTGATATGTAAGATTCTATAAGAATGAAGAAAAAAGGCCGTGTGGGGGTTAATTGGATATTTGTTTTACTTGTTTAGTTGCTTACTTGCTTGGGTACTGACTCAGTTAGTTATTTATTTTTGGGTCTGTAAGAAGAGTCGAGCAGTATACATTTGAGTGCGCAGAAGTATAGAGAAGAGTAGTTGATCCAGGTTGTGTGCGGATCAACAATAGAGTCAAGTAGGATAAGATTGATCTACAGAAGACCAGAGAGAATGAGAAGAGAGATAAGTATGTATAGATAAGAGAAGAATATATAGAATAGATTTTTCATCTCAGTGCATTGACTGAATGTGCCATATATTTATCAATCCAAATGAAGAGAACCTTTGTGGTTTTTCTCGAATGGGTTTTGACGTTAAAGACTATGTCATTGAGTAGACGATGAATGTGTTTATTTCACATGAATGTATGCGAATGTATATAAATGTATATGATGAATGTGCTTAAGTCACAGTAATGTATATTGTGATTAAGTGTTTATGTATTTGCTTATGAATGATTTTTCTTATGCATAAGTCACACTATTGATAGATAACATGTGGGTTAAGCATACATTGTTGTTATAATTGATGTGATGTATAAGTTAAGTAGTGTCTTATTTTCACACACTAAGGTTAAGAAATACACCCACTGGCTTTGGTCGAGTGATTTGGTAAGGTTACATAGGAGAAGAAACCCCCAAAAAACTACGCAAACCTAGTTCTGGAAGTTACCCATAAGATATATCTCAGGTGAGACTTCATCTGCATCGCAGGTACTGTTGACTGAGCCTTGCTCCGTCAGGCTGATATCTTGGGATTTGTTGCACGCGACAGAAGGTATGAACCTAGGTCGAAGAGGGAAAAAATGCCAAAAAGGGTTTCACTGTCGGGACCGTGAATCATTTTGGTGAGGGACATTTTTGGAATCCTACGAAGCTGGAAATCCAATACTGGGTGGATTTTAAATCATTAGAGTTTGCGCAAGAAGAAAGTAAGGGATCATGGTTGAACCTGACGAGGTGGTTGGAGTGATACCTTTATACGGATACTCACAAGATTTTATTTTTTGAGTTCCCTATTTTGTTATATGAATGGTTTTTCAAAGTTAGCAACCCAGCAAAAGAATTTCCAAGGAGGAGAAACGACAGAGTGGAACTCTTAGTTGATTTAGTGACTGAAAAGTACTAGAAACCTTGTGTCGAGGGCTGTCGATTTTTGGCTATACAATATTTTGGAGGGATACATTAATGAGTTTGCTAGTGATAAAATAACCTCATTTAGTGGGGTAGAAAGAAAAAATTTCCAAGGACCTCGAGGAACATACTTGATATCTTTCAAAATTTGGATAAAGATGTTGGTGTGCGAAAAATGAATCCTGAGAATGGAGTTTGATAGTTAGAAGTACTTTGAAAAAAAAGTTGGGATATGTCAGAGAAGAAGTGCATGAAAAGTGGAGCAAACTAAGCAGAGATTTTCCCTAGTGATATTGGTATTGAAGTAGAAGGTGGACGATTAAAGAGTGGAAGAATATTTCGGTCGGGAACAAGAAGACAAACTGTTACAAGAAGAGGAAGTTGCAGTATGACTAGAGGAAAAGATTACGAGCTAGCATCACATATTGAAGAAGGTTGTTGTGATAAAAAAGAGGAATATCAATTGATATCTGAAATAGACAACGAAGAAGAAAAAGCTCCATATTCAGAGCATAGTATGATAGACCTACAACCACAGACATCGCCAGAGGTAAGATATAGAAACTTATATCCCAGTGGTTTTGTAAATACAATTAATACTAATGATGTGAATAGTGGACAAGGGAGTCCATCTAGTCAAAATTTTTGTCCAAGTGTAGTAGGATCCAATATAATGGCTGGAAACGTTATTAAGTTGCTTGTATTTAATGGAAATGGGTTAGAAGACCTAGAGAAACACTGGTTTATATGTGAATCCATATGGACCATGCGACATGTCAAATATGAAGTGATAAAGCAAGTGCAGATGATCACAACCCCAAGAGGTCATGCTCTAGACTAGAACATGAAGTTTTCTATAATTTCAGCAGGAGTTTAACCAAAAACACTTGACCAAATTCAAGTGGGATTAATACAAGAGTTCAAAAATACAAAATATGAGTTGTAGTGCATCTCATAAATTAAAAAAATCAAGCAGTTACCTATAGATTCAGTCTGGTATTTTGACCAAATATTTAAAACATTCATGGCCAAAGTAAGCTTTCATATGTCAGACGTGCAACACAAGGAATGGTTCATTGTAGCACTGTTGCCACACATTCAAATCATGTTTATGCAACAGAATATTGCATCGTAGATACAAGATCTGGAGATAGAAATGAAGTTAGAATACTCACCGATTGGAGACACCAGTGCATGAATGATACAGATTTAGTCCCAACTAGCTAAGCTTACACTACAACTCCAAGACATTAATAAAGGGAAAGAGATATAAGAAGAACTCTAGTGTACCCGATGTAGAATGGAGGGACACCATAAAGATAACTTCCCATCACTCATGAACTATGTTGCAGTAGGAGCGCCAAACCCAAAAAATACACAAGGGATGCCTTGATTAGAATATGTCAGAATTGAGGTCTTCTTGTACTTGAAGAATACTGTAATTTCACTTGCTAGTATGTCTTGCAAATTTTGTAAATAAATAGGACATGACAAGAAAGACTACAGAGCATTCCAGCTGCTGCAGGAGAAAAAATGGATACTTACTTGATGAAGAACAATGAGTAGATACAAGATGAGCGAGAACAAGCTCAATACCCACATGTTAAACATCCATCGACCCAATATCAACAAAATCTGTATCCTCAACCCCAATATCAACATAACCAATATCCACCGCAACAACACTACCTTCAATCTAGGGGGTGGAAATTTTTCAGGGCCGAGGAAACAACAAGGAGGAGGAGGATTTGGTCAGAGAAGAGGCCAAATAATATGGTATAATGATGGACAAACATGAAATTTCTCTTGATATTGTCTGATTACTGCGAAGGCATGTTTGTATGGTGAATCTATTGACCACACCGTTGAGGACTGCCCTCAATTGAATGCTAACTGGCATGCCAAGAATATGTGAAATCCAATTAATCTGAAGAATCCCAACCCAAATCCTAGCCAGAACATCCAAATGATATCTGCTGAGCTGAGAGAAGCAAACATTTTTTTCGTGATAAGAGGAGGTGCTGCGACTGGAGCAGACCAAAATGCATAGCATGAACAACCACAGGTGTGATCAACAACACAAAAGAAAGTATCGTTTGATTTCCAGAGAGAAAAAGAAATATTATTGGATGCCTGACCAAAATTCATTGAGAGGAATCAAACATCGATGTCTAATCCCACATTACCAAGAGGACAAGTAAGGGAGATTCCTGAAAGATTCAATCAACTATTTAGAAAGCAACCGAATGGAAATGTTAGTAAACTAAAATAATTTTTCAAAAGTCGCTTATCGCTGATCCATGATAAAGATGTTGGTGCAAATTTAACAACTTTAATAGAAGAAACTCAAGACAAGTTGGGACCAGACAAGAGACTTCACCTTGTTGGGAAGAGATTAAAAACCAATCGTGAGCTAAGAATTACTGTGCAGATAGGTGACTATGATATGCAGTATATAATTTTAGACCCAAGCTATGCTGCCAATATTTTGACAAGATAGACATGGGAAAGATTTTGAAAACTATGACATGATTGGTCTCCCATTCAGCTCAGGTTAGAAAATCAGTCTAAGGTCCCACCTATTGGTCGGTTGACTCAAGTACCCATTGAAGTAGAAGTCTCGAGAACATATGCATATTTCGAGGTGATCGACATCATCAATGATACAAACCCATATCATTCACTTTTGTGGATCAACTGGGGGATATATAACCAGACCATCATAAATTTTAAGAGAAGAATCTTATCATTTGAAAATTCATAAATATGGGTGGTCATGCTAATTGATCCACTAGAAGTATAAATATATGTTGAAACAATGCACAATGAAGGAAAAGGTGACTATCTCGACCATATCTATAATATCACATCTGCTGGAGATGGTGATATAAATCCAACAGCTGATGGAAAGTTGAGTTAGTGGAGTGTTATATCTTGTACATATGATTAAGGTGAAGCGTTAGAGAACTAGCAGAATCATATGCATGAAGTATCTATGAGTAAATGCACAAGAATCACAAGGTCTCTTCGACGGATAGGAGTTGAGGCAAGTGACCTACCTACATACGAAGGTTTATCTAACATTGTACCTTTTTTAATAGAGTTTGAAGCGAAGGTTATAGATGAAGGTTTACGTAACCTTCCACCTTGGACTTTGGTTTGAAAGCCACTCCTACCAGATGGTGGGGTACACATAAACAATCTATCTACGAATGGTCGCAATGTAGAAGACTATTGGAGAGCATATTTGGAGAAGAGATTAGTTATATTGGTCACAAGTATACATGAATCACATATATTTTTGCGCATATTGAGTATTGTCGCATGACATGGTAGGCATATCCGTGAAAAGAGTGAGTTCATCAGTTCATACATGCACTTGACATGATACTGAGGAATTCGTATACATTAGTTGAGCTGCGATAAGGAACTCTTGAATGAGAGGAATTATCTACTAGCTTCACACATACATTTGAGTTTATAGATGACCACCCTTCCATTGATGTTACATTAGTGTAGATCCAAATCCTAGGCTCTATCAAGCGTCGAGATGGATCAAATCTCCCAAAATGCAAACCTCTTCTTAGGTATCCATTGATTTGATTCAAACCAAAAGACACATCATTTTATTTAAAGTCAACATATAATGTTTTTATTATTAATATTTAATATTATTTATGGCTGACATATAATATTTTTTATTATTTTTTATTTTGTTACTAACTAACATTGCATCATTTCCCCACACATGGTTTTAAACCATATGCAAGGCCCTTCTACAACCATGGGTTGTTTAGGAGGCCTTGCACATGGTCTTAAAACCATTTTCAAGGCCCTCCTAAACCATGTACAATAAAACCATGGGTTGTTTAGGAGGCCTTGCACATGGTTTAAAAACCATGTGCAAAGCCTCCTAAACCATGCACAATAAAATCATGGGTTGTTTAGAATTCCTTGCACATGGTTTTAAAACCATGTGCAAGGCCAACATTTTTTTGTGGATAATTCAATTTTGTGTTTTTTTCTTGACCCACATATTTTTTTTTACGGATAACTAAATTTTTACTTTTTTATTGTTTTGTTAGGTAGGAAGATTACAACATCTCCCCCATATTAGATTGTTTTTGTGGCCGACATTTATTTTGGCTTATTAGAAAATTTATTTTTTATTAATAAAAATAACGTTACAAAAGTGATATTATTTTTTTATTTTTTGTTACAAAATCTCTCCCATAATATTCACTATCACTATTATTTTTTGCCGACATGTTACAAACATTACATCACGTTACAAGATCTCTCCCATAATATACACTATCACTATTATTTTTTTCCGACATGTTACAAACGTTACTAACGTTACATCAAGTTACAAGATCTCTCCCATAATATTAACTATCACTATTATTTTTTGTCGACATGTTACAAACGTTACATCACGTTACAAGATCTCCCCCATACTGGGTTGTAGAGTGCCTCTCGACGCTATTACAAGTGATGAAATAAAATATATTATAAGATATCCTTGTCGTGATGACAAATTTCAACCAGAATAGCGCGACAATACACCATTGGATGGAATGATACAACATGATGGGAGAGCTAGATGATGATGACCCACTTAACGTAAACATTCTAGAATCTGACGGTATGCATGGAGTGGAAGGAATTGATATTTCTAGTGACCAATTCCGAAGTCCACTCAAAATTAAGAAAGTTAATATTGGCTCACCAGAAAATCCAAAGCTCGCCAATATCAAAGACTATTGGGATGATGAGACTGTAGGAAAGATAACAGAATTATTGCATGAGTTCCGGGATCTATTCCTTACAAAATTTCAGATATGAAGTGGATCGTTGAAGATATGGGAGAGATGAAAATACCTTTGAGTCTCGATGACAAACCGATCAAGCAGAAACCATATCGACTGAATCCAAGATATAAAGATAAAGTCAAAGCAAAGATGGAACGAATGCTAGAAAAAGGTATTATAGATCATTTTGAAGAATTAAAATGGATAAGACTGATAATAGTACAAGAAAAAAATGCTATGAGTGAAGTAATAATTTGCGTTGACGTGAGAAAATTGAACTATGCTTGTTTGCATGACCCATTTCTGACTCCATTTACATATGAGGCACTGGAGAGTGTTGAGGGTCAGGAGATTTATTCATTCACTGATGGTTTCTTTGGCTACCATCATATTCGAATTGCAAAGGAATATCTACACAAGAACACCTTTGTGATAGAGTGGGGTTTTTTTCAATATACGGTAATTCCCTTTGGACTTAAGAATTCTCCTACTATTTTTTCCAAAATAGTAGTTTCTCCTTTTAAAGATTTTATTCACAAATTTCTTGACTTCTACTTTGATGATTGGACAATATTTGGGTTCATTAAGAATCATATTGGTATCCTTAGGATGATGTTGGAACGTTGTATCCAGTATCAAATTTCATTAAATATGAAGAAATGCATATTTTACGCCCCATTTGGAATTTTGTTGGGCCATGTGGTTTGTCACATTGGAATGTTGGTTGATCATGCTAAAATTGTGATCATCCTTTACTTACCACCACCGACCATAGTTAAAAAATTGCGTGCAACATTGGGACACAAAGGATGCTAAAGAAATCCGATCAAAGGATATGTAGAGGTGATTGCTCCGATGGAAAATTTACTGAAGAAAGATGTTAAGTTCTAGTGGACTGAAAGATTCCAAGAGAGGCTGGACATGTTGAATAAAAATATGGTAACAACACTCATACTTGTATTTCCATACTAGAAGAAAGAGTTCCATGTACATGACAATGCGTCATCTTTTGCGCTCGGCATGGTACTAACACAACCTGGTGAAGGGTCGATTGACCATCTTGTATTCTTTGCGAATAGGAAATTATCTACAACAGAGAAGAATTATACCATGACAAAAAGAGAAGGGTTAGCAATGGTATATGCTTTGCAGAAATTCAGACACTACTTATTAGGAAGGAATTTTAAAATGTACATAGACCATTCCGCATTGAAGTACTTGTTCAATAAGCCAGTGTTGGGGGGGGGGGGGATATGTTGGTCGCTTCTCCTCTTCCTGGAATTTTATTTTGAAGTAATTGTTAAACTTGGTCGATTAAACTTGGGACCAGACCATCTTTCACAGATTGAAAGTGGCGAAGATCCTGATAACTTGGATGATAGTCTCCTTGATGCACGCCTATTTGTGATAACCATGTTTGATTATCATTATAGATATATCATACAATTTTTTAGTACGGGTTATGCACAAGCTGAATTCACCACTATGTAGAATAAATAGTTGGTTGGGTGAGCTGCAGAATTCTAGTTAATCGTAGAAAAAATGTATAGAATGGGTCCTGATGAGATTCTTCATTGCTGCATCTTAGAACACGAGCAACCATTTATATTGAATGAAGCTCATGTTGGTGTCACAAGAGGCCATTAGTTGGAAAATATATGGTGCATAATATTTTGCAAGAAGGATTGTGGTGTCCCACCATGCATGCATATGACTGGGATTATTGTCGCAATTGTGATATCTTCCAAAGAATTGGAAAACCATCACGTCAAGATGAAATTCCATTGGTACCTCAAGTAACATTGCAAGAATTTGATAAATGGGTCATTTATTTTGTGGGACCTATCAGTCCAACAGGGAATCACACAGGTGCAAGCTATATTATCACTACGATCGACTACTTGAAAAGATGGGATGAAGAAGCGACGGTAAAGGATTATACTGCTATGAAGTTTCTGTTTGAAAATTTCATGACAAGATTTGGATGCCCAAATATTTTAATAAGTGATCTAGGTACACACTTTGTCAACTAGTTGATTCAAGAAATGATGGAGGAATTCCAAATTTAGCATAGAAAGACAACACCATACTAGCCTCAAGAGAATGGTGTTGTCGAAGAATTTAATAGGATTCTAGAAAATGAATTGGAAAATATTTGTAATTCCCAAATAAATGACTGGGGTCAGAAAATATCTGCAGTATTATGGGCATACCGTATGACTTGTAAAAAATTGACAGGACACACTCCATTTCTCTGGGTGTATGGACAGGAAGTTGTGATTCCAATGGAGTATATTGCACCAAGTCTAAGAATAACGGTGATCATAGATATGACATATGTTCATGCTATCGAGGAGAGATTGTTTGAATTTGTGCAAAAGGAAGAAGAACATTTTGTTGCAGGGCATCACCAAAACATTGAAAACAAAAGACAGAAGGTATGACATGATCGACACATAAAGAATAAACAGTTTTAGGTTGGAGGAATTTTTCTTATGTATGAAAACAAATTCTTAAAGCATCCTGGTAATTTAAAGAATCATTTTCTTGGACCATACATTGTAATTCATATCACTAATGGAGGTGTAGTGTAGTTACAAAATATATAAGGAACACCCGCCAGAGGACTGACAAATGAAAGTTGGGTTGAAGCCGTATCATGATAGCCATGACTTGGTCGCATAAAAATAGAGAGAGAGAGAGAGAGAGAGAGAGAGAAAAGAGAGAAAAGAGAGAAAAGAAAGAAGAAATATAGAAATATTTTTGTGTTTAAACTGCAGGAAATCCGTTGTAGTGAAAGAAAAACCTATTGCAGATTGATAGTCTACTGTAGTAAGAAGAAAAGTGTCGCAAATAGGAAATTGAGGGTGAATAAACTTAGTATATTACACCAAAGGACCTTTGTCGTAAGACTACAGGTCGCAAGGAGTGAGATGCTGTCACAAGCAATACTAGAATCGTAGAAGTGAAGCTAGGAATCATTAAGATAGTTGGCCATCATTAATTTGAAAATATTTGAAGCTTTTGGCGGCATACTTTTAAGTCACTTCCATCATGATTGCATAATAATGACAATGAGGTGACATGGGAAACTAATGGGTTACATAGTGGTTTTAGTATGCTAATTCGGAAAGGTCACCCAAGTGCTAGATCATGTTGGCATTGTTCCACTCAATGTCTACACGTGTGAAGGTATGAATGATCAAACAAGACAATATTATTAGCATTCTTTCTTCACCTTCATTTCATTCTACTATGCTTGAATGAGGAATTTATCTCTGCAACACTAAGGGAAAAAATAAGTTCTTTGTTCATAGAGTATGGCTATTTTGACTACCAGTTCCATTGAAGCCATAGACTCTACCATTGAAACTGTGTTATCCATGCTCATTATGGTAGACACTACCAGATATGTTCCACCACAGGCAGGGATTGTATTGGAAATTGATAAAGTTCCAGTTATCCTTGAAGTATGGTTACAACATGACGCACCCAGTTCATCAACAAAGAAGCTTTCTGGTTCCCGCATGATCCAGATGGATATCGGTGGCCACCCACCTATTCCATTCTCTCAAAACAATTGTCTATTGTGGTAGTTTCCTAATTATTTTTCTATAGTTTTTTGGGTTCTAAACTTCCGGGACCGTTTTGAGGGCCTAAACGACATTTTTTGGAGATTTGGGGCCAAATGGTTGTCACCAACATGCATTTGAATGTCCAAAAGTTGTAAATATTAGACAGAACTTTCCAACAAGCTATCGAACGCCCAAATCAGAGATTGTATGCAAAAGTAATGACCCCGGGAAGTTGACTGTTCAAATTACCACCATGGGGCCGCAAACTTTATGACGGTTCATCTTCTAGGGTTATGTTTTGGACTTTTGGGGTTCTCACCTCATTCTTATTATAAATAGGCCCCTTTGGTCTCATTTTGTATTCATCTTCGCACGAATGAGCGTAGCAGCCACATCTCTTCTCAGAGATAGCTACCACCATTCTAGCAATTGTATTACAATTTGTTCTATTTCTGCCATTTAATAGAATATGTGTTTACTGTATCTCTGTTATCTTTGCAAAATGTCTGTTATTATGATTTTTTATATGTTGTTTCATTTCATTCATGCATAAATCCAGATCAGTGGTATCAGAGCAATCTGCTCTTTGATTGTTTCTCGGCGCATGTCCCCGACGAGGTCCGAGTATAGAGAGTTTGGTGTTGAACTAGTTTCACTTGATCATTCTCGTTGTCCCAAACAACCTCCCATGGCGGAAGAAAAGAGAGATGACGGAGCAAGAGATCCTATCAAGTCACTGCTCGAGGAATCCCTCAAGCGACAGAGGAACAAGATGATGGATAGTTTCACCCAAATCCTTCGGCGAATGCCGACAACGGCAAGTGCATCTTCAACGAGCAGTTAGTTCGGGGATGCAACTCCCTTTAAGGTACAAGTTAACTTTGATATTCCTTTATTTGAAGGAAATATTGATGCAGATGCCCTGGATAATTGGTTGAATGTTCTGGAACGGTATTTCTCTGTTCACAATTTTTTCGATAGAGAAAAGATCACCTTTGCGCTCCTTAAGGCAGTCCCCCATGTCCAAAATTGGTGGGGTACTTATTGTGAGCAAAACTTATCAGACGAGTCTAAAATGTTTGAAACAATTCCCACTTGGGCCTCTTTCATAGATTCCGTCAGGGAACAATATTACCCTGTGGGAAACTATGATGACCAGTACAAAATGGACCATTCTGCGTCAAGAAAGGGACCAGATGGTGTCGGAGTACACCAATAACTTTCATACCCTGCGTACAAAGATGGGTATCAAGGAATCCGAGTGGCACTTGATTCTGAAATATTGCAGTGGTCTACATCGATACATCCGAACTGAGATGGAATTCCTCGACATCTCTTCACTTGGATCTGCCTATCGGTATGCTGTCAAAATCGAGGAGAAATTTCGACAAAAGAACAAGCGAGACTCTGGACCTGCACACCCAGTGCAGAAGCAAGGCAAGGGAAACCCTAACCCGCAAAACACAGGACAAGGAAAGGACAACCAGTCCCCGCCACAAGCAAAGAAGGGAGATGGGAAGACAAAGAAGGACACCGGTAAGTGGTGCAAATTTCATAAAAACCCTTGGCACAACACTGATGAATGTCACTCAAAGCAGTCATTAGTAGATGAGATCAAATATTCAGAATCAGATCTTGATTCTGATTCCCAACCCAATGCCACAACCACATACAATGGGAGGCAGATCATTGATGTAGACCCCACTGCCACTGTTGCTACCGCACAGATTCAACTAGAGGATCCTGAAGAGTCATAGGCAGAGGAGTTCCTATTCCACTCGCAGATGTGGGTGAAGGGAATGCCTCTACATTTTGTTGTTGACAATGGCAGCCAAAAGAACCTGATCTCAGCAGTAGTCGTCAAGAGATTGTAGCTTCCAACAACACCACACCCACAACCTTACAGCATCGGTTGGCTAAGCCAAGGACGAGGTATCTGTAGTACTCAACAATGCCTCTTGCCATATGGAATCAAGCCTTTCAAAGACAAGGTACTGTGTGATGTGGCCCCACTTGAAGTATGTGATGTTCTTTTAGGACAACCATATATGTGGAAGCGTCATGCTGTATATGAGTCACGGCCTCGCAGTGTCATTGTCACTTTGGGAGGACAAATCTATCGGATCCCAGAGACAGTTGCACCTGCTACAGTCTCGCAGGGTAGGAAGATAAGCCCCCACACCAGAAAATTATTCCTCTTCACAATTGCGTCTGAAGGAGAACATAAGATAACAGAGACCTCCACACCCTCTGCACAGGGTGTCTCTGCTCATCAGACACAAGAAGAAGACAGAGCCATTATTTTATCATCTATCCGAGTACCTCTATGATGCAAGGCCATGAATTCAAGGTGCTCATCCATAAACAAATCATCCATACAACAACTATAGCCTTCTCGGGATGTCACAGAAAGGAAGCCTCTTCACTTCAGCAAATGTCACACCAAGAGGAGATCAACCCAACACACAGTTCGAGAGATGATACGAGATTTGACACAATGGAGACCATTTCTTCCTAAGGAGGGAGGATTGATACAGATGGATATCGGTGGCCACCCACCTATTCCACTGGCTCAAAACAATTGTCCATTGTGGCACTTTCCTAGTTATTTTTCTATAGTTTTTTGGGTCCTAAACTTCTGGGGCCGTTTTGAGGCCCTAAATGACATTTTTTGGAGATTCAGGGTCAAATGGTTGTCATTGGCATGCATTTGGCCAACCCAAAGTTGTAAATCTTAGATATACCTTTCCAACGAGCTATCGAACGCCCAAATCGGAGATCGTATGCAAAAGTTATGACCCCAGGAAGTTGACTGTTCAACTTACCACCATGGGGCCGCAAACTTTATGACGGTTCATCTTCTAGGGTTACGTTTTGGACTTTTGGGGTTCTCAACTCATTATTATTATAAATAGGCCCCTTTGGCCTCCTTTTGTATTCAACTTGGCATGAATGAGCGTAGCAGCCACATATCTTCTCAGAGATAGCTACCACCATTCTAGCAATTGTATTACAGTCTGTTCTATTTCCGCCATTTAATAGAATATGTGTTTACTGTATCTCTGTTATCTTTGCAAAATGTCTCTTATTATGATTTTGTATATGTTCTTTCATTTCGTTCACGCATAAATCTGGATCACCGCAAGAGAAAAACTATTTCATCACTACCGATGGAGGACAAAGGATAAGTGGTTGAAATTTGGCTACCAAATGACATTCTACCTAAACCACCGAATAGAATTGTGGAAATATTCACCAAAATGCATAGTATCCATTAGTAAAAGCCACTAGTCCGAACCAGAGTTTGAATAACAACAAAATGTGACACAATCCTGCAACATCGTCATCAATTGTACATGAAGCTCAAGATATAGTTAACAATTTTTTATTAAGGGAAGAATATGGTATGCCATATTTCATCGATGGCGGAGGCGGGTTGATGAAAATGATATTCCCATGGGGATGAATAAGTGAAAAAAAAACAATTTTTGGGAAAGCACCTGGGATTTCATCTTCAACAATCTAGAAATCCCAAAATATAATTGGTGATGTCGATGAATTGTTCCCTCTCTTTGGTCCTAACACTCCAAAGTATTATTTTTTCAAAATAGAAGAAAGAAGAAAATAAGTGACAAAGGTTGCAAAAAATATCGAAAAAGAAGAGTCATTATGCACTAAGGATATCGACCAAGTCTCCCAGACTTGGGACAGCTTGATCGATGACGTTGAACTAGAGAAAGTCGTAGAGGAGTTGCACACATATGAGATAGAAGTAACTCGGCTGAAGAATAAGATGGAGAAGTGTTGATAGATTTGACTGCAGGGATATGTCTACAACCTATCTATCCTTCACTACAGGGAGGGTGAATCATGTTGACAGAAATACATGCAATAAATGAAAGCTTCCTAAGATTTCTAAACTTTTTCAAAGAATAGATAGGGAGAGAAGGAAGGAGATTACCTCTTGAAGTGTGGCATTCATAGAATATCCTTTTTCTCCAACATCCTTAGCCTTTAGGCCTCCATTAGCAGTCTTATTTCTAGTTCCTTACCTCTTGCTTTTTAAAACTTTAAAAAAGCTTGAAATCCATCTACCAAATATTGGCAAATAACACATAAAAATGCATAGATTCAAACAAAACATTTGGGGAGAAATCATATTGCATCATATTAAAATGGGAGGAACGTGATTAAAACCCAATAATAGGTGAATCCCTTTCTCCCTTTATCTAAATTACCCTTCTCCATCAATTCCAATGATCACCAAAGAAACTATGATGTGAAAAAGACTATATCTATCCTCCAATTCCTGCGGCATGATTTTGATTTTCACTCTTGTCCTCTCTAATTCACCTCATATTAATTCCATTTTTAGGATTGGGATTTGAGCATACCATCTCTTGATAGTGAATGTGGGATTGTGTTTTTTGAAGTTTTTGATTATTTCCTTCAAAAACCCTACTTTCCTTAGTTTTTAGGAATTTCAACTTTGACTTTCAGTATTTCCAGGACAATTAATGCCCATGTTAGGATTTTTTTACTGTGTGAGTTATAGGATCTTGGTTTTGGCCCTTAAGTGGTCACTAACTTGGCCTCTTTAGAGCCACCTTGTATTCAAACATTTCTTCCTTTGTGGAAGCAGGATCAAATTGTTCAAAAAATCTTATCTTCATGTTGCGGGCGAAGTAGAAATATGTTTTCAGACTAACACTCTCAAGGGTGTTAATTTTATTGTTAACAGATGCCCCCTAATGTGTGAGGTATGAAGCTATGTTGAGGGCTTAAATACATTGATTTCTCTTTCATTCTGATACTCTTTAGTGATTAAGGAAGGATGGAAAGTGATGGTTTATGAATGCAGGAGTTACAGAAACACTTGCAAGTCAAAAAAGGAAATTTCCCAAATATGATATCTTAATGAGGCGAGTATACCCATTCTCAACAGTAAACAAGCATGGCCATGAACAATATACAGTGGATCCATGTCAAAAGTAAATTCTGTAAAAACATATAAGCGCACATTTGATGAGTGCAACATATCTAGGTCTTCATGGTACTTTGACATGGTATTTTAATCTTGTGCAACTTGGGCAGTGCATCGATGAGTGGTACAACCGTGTTTCTCAAGGTCTTTAATACAAACCAATGATAGTATGATTTTATATCATGTGAATAAATGACTCCATGTTGAGCATAATAAAACACCATCTGATTACCGATCATTTATGTATACTATTAACAGATGTGAGGAGGCCCGCCGATAATGATGATGGACTCCAAGGTACTTGAGTACAAAATGAAAAGTGTGAATAGATGTTCTGAAGTCGAACACTTGTATAATCAAACAATCAGGGGTCATTTGTGTATACCCACTGTCGTTTGTGAGGAATCCTACCACCAATGCCATGCAAGATGCAAGGTACTCACTGGGGTTCCTAGATCCATCTCCTAGATGATGATTTGGCATTGATAGGAATGTATCTATCAGAAGGAAGGAATTAATGCATCCCACATCAACTGACACGAAACTGAGATCAATAGTATGATATAATTTGGCAGAGTTGTGAGAACCAACCCGGTATACTAACACAAGGAAGGTCGTCATGATTGGTCAGGAACATTTGAGGAATGGTCGACATTGGTTTGACTTCCCTTGAACACATAACACGACGCAGAGTGGACAGTTGGCAACATAAGAATCGAGTAACCAACCATTGTGAAATTCGTCAACTGCAGATGAATTAATGAAAGCTCCATAGATGACATGAAGGATAACCTATCAGTGGATATCTGTTCAAATTACCAGTACTGCTTCCTAAGTCACATGCAAATGGTGTACTGACAACGGATACAAAATTATGTGTCGTGTTCAAGGGAGACTATTACCGACTATTTACTTTATCTCAAAGATTCAATATGGCATGATTCAAGTTTCCCCTTTTTTTATTTTTGTGTTTTTTAAATTTTTATTACTTTTTTCATTTATTAGCTTAAAAAAAGAATAAAGAATGCTATGGTACATGGGAGGGAACGAGTGTTGCATGGGAGTACTCTGTTTTTCAAGAGCACGGGTCAGGCCAAGACAAAGATACATATTGAAAACAAGGGCTGAGCTAGTTTTGCACACGCTTATGTATATTCTTTCCATTGATTGGATATCTGAAGTAGGATTATGTGTCGATGGACAGTGAAATAGAACCAAGTAACTGTGGTTATCCAATTTGATGCGATGAACAAGTAGGAAGGGGGAAATGTGGTTTACTTCATGCTAATTCTTGAGAAAAACACCAAAATAATAAATCACAATGAATCATGGTCCATCAACTACCTGAATCAAATAGTTCTCACATGTATAGGTCAACTTAAATAGAAGCAATGGTTTATAGGCATTTTGAGTAGAATGTGACCTCAAAGGCATATACGCAACATTACCATTAAGCACCAAAGAAGTAAGCACAAATGTTCATGCAGATATTTTAACACATGCCTATGTAAACTAACATGAAATAGGGATCCTATCAGGAAATGGTCAGAACTGTATGGAAGAGAAGTATGTGGTCCCAAAATCCAGGTCATGATGGTACTAATTGGGCTCCCAAGCCTATGAGAATAACTCAGCACGGGAAAAAATGTAAATGGAGTGCTGACTAGGGTGTCCCATGTTCGGTAGGCTCTTCTGTCAGAATGGTGGAAAATACAAATATGATGGGATGAGCCACCAATTTCCAACAGGTTCGACCCTATGGCAATTTTGGATTGCAAAAGGTTCAAATGAATATTCACAGAGGGATAACCTAAAACTATATGCATGCTTCCAAATATATGTGATAATATCGAGGAACATACGAAGGATGCTCCTATACTTGGGTGGATTTAAACTGATCATGCTCCCAGTGGCCCCACAAAATACATCCTTAGGTGGGTGAAACCAAATGTTTATGAATTCAAGGATTGCTTCATCTGATGATAAAATTCTGTCCAAGAAATCAAGTGAGCTAGGAGATCTCACAGCCAAAATGGGTCAAGTAACTAGATCATATTCCTCCATCAAGGGAATATTTTGATCCCTGAATCCATTTGAAAAACTTGATATGACACTTCTACAGCAGATAAGGGTTGCAGGATCATAAAGTTTCCCATGAGGGAATCATTTTTGAACAATCCTACCCTAATGTATTGAACTTTATTTAGAGCATCCCTAATGAAATGAACATTCGATTGGATAGCAGTTTCAAGCATGCAATAATCTAATTGATCGATCATAAAAATCTTCCCCTAATGAGGGAACCGAATCACTTAGGACTCTAAAGACACTATAGCTATCATTGCATGTATCCAACTACATCCTAATAGAAAATTGTAATATATAGGCACATCTACTACCTCAACATCTACTATAAATATTTTTCCACCCCATTCAATAGGGCATGATACAATGAGTTTATGAGGAGAGAATGAATGTCCGTCAAATTCTTTTCATAAAGTATGGGATTGAACTAAGGTGGGTGATCCTAATGCTTGCCAATATTTAAATGACATGACATAGGTTGAGTCCCCTTCATAAAATATGTTTGAAAGATATTCTAGCCATGAGATGTTACTTTAATCTAAAAAGTAACTTTAGAAGGAATCCTACAAGTTGATTGGTATAAGTCTAATGTGATCATCGTCGCATTGGATGAGTCAATAACTCTAATGGAAGGAAGTAGTTCATTTCTTTGTGCAGGACGATATTGCAACACCTCCTTGATGGGAATGGAACATGGTGCTTGACATACTTCCTCAACAACATTTTTGTTATGAGCAACTTGTGCGTTAGGATTATGCATTGTTCAAAACAGATCACCTCTAGGGGGGTGTGGTACTATGTCTATGGTTGGTTTCTCAATGGAGAGAGAACCACTTGGATGTGATTTTGATTGATCCAATGTACCATGAGGGACATCATAAGAATGAGATCTTGTTTTAATTTTCACCTCATGATCACACATGAAGACCTTGGCGTTGGGATCAGTTCCCTCTTGCGGGGATTTTGACTGGTTGCATCCTAGAAGAGGTACCAACAATGTTTCAACCTTGTGATGATGGTTCTATAGAAATCAATACAACAGATTGTTGTTGGCCACTGTCTTGATCTATATTCAGTGCATATCCCTTCCCAAAGTTAGCATTATGCTTACCCTTGTATTTCTTCTTAATTCCTCTAAGTTCCATGGATTGAACTATGAGTTTTTTAGGAGTTTGGGAAGGATTAACATTGTTATTAACCTTGTACTTCTTCTTCTCCCCCCTATGGTCTATGGATTTAAATATGAGGATTTCAGAAGTCGGGAAAGGATTAACATGTTGCTACATATCTTGACCATCTATGGGTTCTGAATTTTGAACAAACATTTGTCCCATTTGTTGGGTGATCTGCTCAAGGTTGTTTCTGGAACCAATCACACCATTAGAATGAGGTCCATGTGGTGGCATAGTTGGATCAAAAAAATTTATTGTAGGATGGTTCCAAAATTATTGGTTACTTTGTGGAACCTCACCACTCCATTATGGAATGGGACTCATGGGTGGATTTCCCCCTTGCGGCGTTAGAATCAAAGGAGATTGTATATTTTTTAGAATATGACCACACCATTGATGAATAGGTGGATTTACCATTTGTGTGGAAATTGAACCCAAGTTATAGAACAATTACACTCACAAAATTGCTAATCAAACATGCGAAATTCACACAAAAGGAGATTGAAATTGGAGCATAACACAATACTGTATTGAATAAGTGTACATCATCCAACCTAATAAAGTAATAGGTTGTGAAAATATATAAATACATCATATATTTGAAAGCATACGGATGCTATTTGAATTGGTAAAAAAGAAGGCTTACTAAAACTAGTCAAATCCCCCATAGGTGCATAAAACACTTTCCAAATCTATGAAGATGCTCATGAATTGGATAAATAAGATAGGAAATATAATAAGTGATGGAAAGAGATCAGATCCATGCTTTTTTTTGGAGAAAAGGGAGGATATTGATGTGGAAAAAAAACAAGGCAGTTACTCCTAGCCTAGCTTTTCCCTTTTTCCTTAAAACTGCTGTAAAGCAAGGTAGCTTTCAAAAAAAGAAGAACCGCACTTTTACAAACTAGGAATAAAAGCAGAGTTGGTAAAATTGTCTCTAGGATGGTTCCAATACGCTCCATGACCCAGTTTTAGCATGTGTTGAATTCTAGGTGCAAGTGGAAGCCAACTAGCATACTGAGGAATCTAGGAATAAGACAAAAATGATTAATTAATGTCAAATATGGGTAACTATGGGTTGATTATTCTAACACCCCCCCTTAATCCTAAATTTATTATTAAATATCAGAAAAATATAGGGCCTAAGAACAAGGTTTAGTCACCCTTTACATACTGCATGTCTATACAACCAAGGAAAGAGGCAAAAACCCAGTGGGAAAATACTCCCTTAAACATGGACAAGAAAGAAAATTTTGGAAATATTGTTATCAGTTATACTTCACCACGTGATCAGAAATCCGTAGCAGTGACTTGAGATTACTGAAGGTCTTCTCACAAAATACCTTGGTGAAGATGGCTGCTACTTTCTATGAAGATGCGTAGTAGAGTAGAGAAATGGTACCATCATGCAAAAGCTCCCTAATATAGTGCATATGGATCTCAATGTGCTTGGTTCATTGTATTTGAACTAGATCAGTGAATATTCAAATGGTGCTTTTATTTTCACAATAGATGACAGTGGAAAACTTTGATTCGAACCCAAATTCTCCAAGTATCCCCTGCAACCACAAACATTGAGTAGCTTCATTCACAACTCCTCTATACTCTTCCTCTGTAGATGAGAGTGTTATGGAACTCTACTTATTACTTGACCAATTGATTGGTCCATCTGCAAGCATGCACACATATCCTGAAGTATTCTTTCTATCTGTGTTGTCACCTGCCCAATTACTGTCAATAAATCCAACTAGCTCTAAGTCAGATTTTGATTTATATAAAATCCCATGAGTTCTTGTTCCTTGAAAAAAGTTTAGGATTCTCTTGGATGCTCTCCAATGGATCTCATGAGGCTGATCCATGTATCTTGAAGCCACACTAACTGCATAAGATAAGTCAGGTCGAGTATGTGTAAGATAAATCAGACACCCAATCAACTTCCTATATAGTGTGTTATTTACTAAAGGAGAAGAACCTGCTTCCTCAAGCTTAACTCCTGAGAGGAATGGAGTCTTGCTTGGATTGCAATATTTCATGCTGAAATTTTTTAAAAGATATGAATCATACTTGGACTGATGAACTTTGATTCCATGTTGGGATTGATCAATTTTGAGACCCAAGAATTGGATCAACAATCCCAAATCTGTCATGGAAAATGCATGGTTCATTGCATCCTTCAAGGAGGAAATATTTTTATTTGAACTTCCTATAATAAGTAAGTCATACACATATAAAACAATAATCATTAAAGAACCATGAATCAGCTTCAACTATACATTAGGATCATACTTGCATCGAAAAAAATCAGTGACAACAGAAAGCCATCAATCTTGGCATACCAAGCCCTTACAATGATTTATTTAACCCGCACACTAAAAATGGATTAGAAAAAAAACCTTCTAGTTTCTTCATATAAATCTCTTCATTCATATCTCCATTTATAAAGACACACTTAACATCCATGTGATGTACCTCCCATTGCCTTGAAGCTGCAATGGCTAGAGCTAGCCTTATGGAGTCCATCTTTGCCACTGGTGCAAAGGTCTCATTGTAATCAATACCATGTACTTGTGAGTATCCCTTGGATGCTAATATTTCATTATATTTCAAAGGTTAACCATCAGCAGAAAACTTATTTTTAAAGACCCACTTACACTTTAATATCTTTCTACCTGGGGGGAGATCAACTAGTTCCCATGTGTTGTTCTTCTGGAGCGAGCTGAATTATTCCTTCATGGATGTTTGCCATATTGGATCATGTGATGAATATTTATATTTACAAGGATAATATTCAATAATAAAATAAAATTTCTTAACAAAGAGTGGTTCTTTCACACAAAGGGCACTCTCAAATTGAGATCTAGTCCTCCTAGTGTCACTAGGATTTCCAGCTAGTTCCCCAACTGCATGAATGGTCCTTGCTACCAATTTTGGTATTGTAGGGATGTTAGGATCTGCAATTAAATAATCATTATAATACATATCAGAATCAACAAACTCTTTAGTCTCTTCACTTACAATCAATGGTTGTTGTGATGAAGAGGACTCTCCAACTTCAATTGCTGCTAAAGGTTGTTCTTCAAAGTGAACACTTATTTCAATGAAATATTTGTTAGTGCTCAAGTTGACCAGCTTGTACCATTTTGAATCTTTAGAGTAACCAAAAAATAGGCATTCTTGGCTTTGGGGTTGCAAAGCCTTCCTCTTTTCAATTGGAATTCTAGCCCAAGCCTTTGAGCCAAAAATCCTCAAATGGGTCACATCTAGATTGTGCCCACTCCAAGATTTGAAAGGAGTAATACCATCAAGCTGATTATGTGGCACCCTATTTTGGAAATAGGATGCATAGTTTATAGCCTCCACCCAAAAATTTTGTGGCAAAGCTTTAGCCTTCATCATGCAAGTTGCCATCTCCTTGAGCGATCTGTTCTTTCTCTCAGCAACAAAATTTTGCGGTGGTGTGTAAGGAATAGAATGCTGCATATGGATATCTACATATTTAAAATAATGGATGAACTCAGACTTGACATAAACACCACCATTTTCAGATTTGAGGATCTTGAGTCTCCTCCCATACTGGTTCTCAACCAATGCTTGAAAGACCTTGAAGAGGTCAAAAACTTCAAACTTGTGCTTTAAGAAATAGACCCAACCATACCTTGAGTGCATATTTGGCTTGAATCATGGACATATGAGGGAATGGACCAGAAATGTCACTATGGATTAACTCAATGGGTGCATAGGTTCTCTCATGACTAGCTCTCTCATATTTGTGCTCTAGGTGTTTTCCTAGGATGCAACCTTGGAAGACTCCCTTAGAAAACTTAATCTTTGGTAACCTTATGACCATATCTTTGTCACTCAAATAAGAAATATGCTTATAGTTAATATGGCCAAATATCTCATGCCAAATATTGCTTGCCTCATTAGCATGGGTGAGAAGAGCAGAGGGGTTTGAGTATGGTAGAAAATGGGAAAACTTGTATATCTTCGAAGTGTGATCCACAACACCTTTTGCTATGAATTTACCATTTGAAATATCTGAGATTTCAAATTAATTGGGGGAGAAGATGAATTTATTTCGAGACCCAGTGTGAGTCATATGATACAATGACAAGAGATTAGAGGCAAGACCTAGAACATACAACAAATCTTTGAAATAACCATGTTCAAGATCAATCCCACTCTTCCCCATACTATCAGTGAGAGAGTCATCTCCTAAGACAATTTTTGGACCTTTTGAAATGTCAAGAGAGGAGAAATCCTCCCTTATCGAAACCATATGTCTGGAATCTCGAGAATCAATGATAAATCTGGGTGAGCTTGAGTTTCCAAAAACCAAGGCATGTACTCTCTCCTTGTCTTCTGAATTTGATCCTCCTTCCCTCTTCTTTGAGCAATTAGGAAGGGAGATGTTGTTCTTCTCCAGGAGTTGGGACAACATGTCAATTTTATTTTTCATACAAGAGCTCTCAGGATTATATCTCTTACTGTAGTATGCACACTTTCTCATTTCTCCTTTCTTCTTCTTCTTTTGGAAGTTCTTCTTGGAGCCTGAGGGCTCCTCTTGAGACTTTGAATTGTCTCTATTTTGGCTCAGGTGGATTTTTATCTTTTTTCTTTCTTTTTGAATCCACCTTCGAGTCACCAGCAACCAAATCTTAGTCTTTGGAAGTTTTGATGGTGCCCATCATTACCAATTTATCTTGCTCCTGGGTGAGGAATTCCATGAACTCAATAATATTAGGCATCTTTGAGGTTTGAGCTATCAATTTGGTGGCATGGAAGTTAAAAAAAACACTGAGTAGTCAGGACCAAGCTTCAAGAGCATGGTAAATACTAGTTTTTCTTCCTTCTTTTCGATCCCACACTGTTTTAGCTGCAAAACGAGGGCCTTAAACTTGGAAAAGTAGAGCTGCAATGATTCGAAGCTATAGGGACTCAAGGAGGTCAATTCATTCTTGAGTTGATTTCCTCTCATCTCATCTGTATTTCCAAAATATATTCAAGCTTCTCCCAAACCTCATAAGGTGATGTCAATGCATCAAGATGAAAGAGGCCTAGTCTCTCGAAATGCTCAAACACAAAATACCATAGGCCTCATCCCTCCTGTTGTGCCATTTAAATTTCTTTGCATCTGCATTGGGCTCTATCTAAGTTTCCATGGTAACCTTGTAGAGAAATTTTTCTCTCAATAATATCTCCATCTCATCTTTCCATTCGAATAAATTGAATGGAGTCAAGATGATCCTTTGAGATTGGTCCATATCTCAGCAAATGTGCCCTCCAGTTAGCAGAATGCGCTCCCAGTTAGTGATGTCGAACCTGCAATAAAAATTTGGAAGGAGATAAATTGATATACAAAGGTTGTGATACCATGTGGAAATTGAACCCAAGTGATAAAATAATTACACTCACAAAATTGCTAATCAAACATGCAAAATTCACACAAAAAGAAACTGAAATTGGAGCATAACACAATCTTATATTGAATAAGTGTACATTAGAAAACCTCATGAAGTAAAAGGCTTCCTAAATGTATAATTACATCATATATTCAAAATCATAAGGATTCTATTCGAATTGGTCAAAAAGCAGACTTACTAAACTAGTCAAATCCCCCATAGGTGCATAAAAAACTTTCCAAATCTATGAAGATGCTCACGAATTAGATAAATATGATAGGCCAGATAATAAGTGATGGAAAGAGATCAGATCCATGCTTTTTTTTGGAGAAAATGAAGGAGGATGATGTGGGAAAAAAACAAGGCAGTTACTCCTAGACTAGCTTTTCCCTTTTGCCTTAAAAATGTTGTAAAGCAAGGCAGCTTTCAGAAAAAGCAAAATTGCACTTTTACAAACTAGGAATAAAAGCAAATTTTCTATAACATTTTCCAAGATGATTACAAAGCACTCCATGACCCATTTTTAGCATGTGTTGACTTCTAGGTGCAAGTGGAAGCCAACTAGCATAGTGAGGAATCTAAGAATAAGACAAAAATGATTAATTAATGTCAAAAATGGGTAATCTATGGGTTGATTATTATAAACATTTGTTGGGTTAGATTCCAGTGAGATTGGTTCTCTCCTAGAATCTGACCACATCATTGATGAATGGGTGGATTTCCCCCTTGTGGGGTTAGATTCCAAGAAGATTGGATATTTCTTAGAATATGACCACTCCATTGTGGTTGTCCTTGTATTTGACTAGTATTCCAAAGTGGGTTTCCCCCTTGCAAAGGATTAACCCAAGAATATTGGGTACTTCTTGGAACATGATCAATGGGTGGATTGTCTCCTGATGAAGTTAGGTCCGAAGAAGATTGGTTACTTCCTAACACCTGACCACTAGGTGGATTACCTTCTGATGGAGTTGGGTCCCAAGAATATTGGTTACTAACTAAACTTGACCATTCCATTGATTCTATCCTTGATTTTGATTGGAATTCCAAGATATGTTTCGTCCTTGCGGAGGTTGGATCCAAAAAGAATGGTTACTTTCTGAAACATGACCACTCCATTGTGGACTGGGGTTGATAGGTGGATTTCCACTAGGCATTGTGCTAGGATAAATATTAGGATAAACCTCTGGGGAATTTCCTCCCATCGATGAAGGATAATTCCAATTGGAATTTTTATTCTAGGATGCATTATTTCTTCCAGGAATATGAACATTCCATGGTAAAGGGTTTCCCCCAGAAGTAGAACCTAGACAACTATTGTGTGTGCTGAGAGTATTTTGATAACCTCCTGCAGCCATTTGAGGCTCATTGATATGATTCCTTCAACTCTTGACGAGGCTAAAGTGTTAAGTGTAATATTTAGCATATTATCCCATCTTTCAAAAGACTAACTAGTGACTCACTTTCCGTAAGTATGATTGAGTTTAAAGGATGTGATAGGGGTGGATTTACATGAGAAAATATGTGATATTCTATTTTTTCAATTTCAACTAAAGTAATACTATCAATTCTATCTGTGTTTCATCTATGATGTGACAAATTTTTAGAATTGATTTGACGTTGTTATTCTCTAGTAACATTTGATTGGGTTTATAAGTAGTTCAGTTTCAAAGTCACAAAGATGTGGTCATGTATATTCTTCCACAATGTAGTGTGTTGAATTTTTCATATGCTTAGCTAATACATCAGTATTTCATTTCATTTTCATAACAAAAGCATATAAGCAGGATCATTGAAAGAAACAGTATCACAAGAACAACACAAATTTATCCTGGGAAAACCTTAAAGGGAAAAACCCAGCAAAATCTTCCTCAATATAGATGCCCCAAAAAGGTAAAAGATAAAACCAGCAAGGAGATCAAAGCCGTATCCTCCTCCTTCTCCAGCTACTTCTCTCCTCCACAAGTGCGCTACTCAAGTGAGTGTGTGTGTCTCAAATGAGGAGCACTACACCTCTATTTATATTCATCCGTCCACTTAAGTTAACTCATTTGACATGTAGGCTCGAGTTAAATCATGTAGGCTCGAGTTACACATGTAGGCTCAAGTAACCACACTGGGGTGCTAATGACCCACCTTTACAATTAGAGGGGACTACCTCATGAATCTTATTAATTATTTCGATTAGGAGAATCGAGGTACAATGTAATACAAGTGGTTCTCCTGGTAGGACCATCGGGGACCACAAAAAGATAGATATAGAATATTCTTTGAAGTTACAATATTTCAACACTAATGACCCACCTTTACAATTAGATGGGACTACCTCATGACTCTTATTAGTTCTTCCGATTAGGAGCATCGGGGTACAACGTAGTACAAGTGGTTCTCCCGGTAGGACTATCGGGGACCACAAAAAGATACATATAGAATATTCTTCGAAGTTACAATATTTCAACACTCCCCCTTAATGAGAAGGATATTCTACAACAACATCAACAACAACAAGAGTAGAGATAGGGGACATCATCAACATCAGCAGGGTAACACATCTATAAATCATTGGAGGCTTCTCAACATTATGTAGTCTTCATCTTCAATATTCAGTCTTCATCATCAGTAACATCTTCAGTCTTTCATCAGAAACATCTTTAGCATTTTGATCTTTCAATTAGCAACGACATATTTAGCACTTGGACCTTTCGATCAGCAACATCTTCAGCACTTTGACTGTTCGATCAGCAACAACATCTTCAACATTTTGACCTTTCGATCAACAACATCTTCAGCACTTTGAATTTTCGATCAGCAACAAAATCTTCAGCATTTTGACCTTTCGATCAGCAACATCTTCAACACTTTGGCTTTTCGATCAGCAACAACATCTTCAGCACCTTGACCTTTCGATCAGCAGCAACATCTTCAGTACTTTGACCTCTTGATCAGCAATATTATCATTAACACTTTGCCCTTTCGATCAGCAGCAACATCATCATCATCATATTCTGATCTGTCGATCATAATCATCATCACATTCTGATCTTTCGATCAGAAACATCATCATCATACTCTGATCTTTTGATCAGAAACATCATCAACATACTCTGATCTTTCGATCAGAAACATCATCATCATACTTTGATCTTTCGATCAGAAACATCATAATCATAGTGCGTCATCATCATACTCTGATCTTTAGATCACTACGTCGTCATCATCATACTCTGATCTTTCGATCAGTATGTCATCATCATCATACTCTAATCTTTCGATTAGTACATCATCATCATACTCTGATCTTTCTATCAGTACGTCATCATACTCTGATCTTTCGATCAGTACATCATCATCATCATACTTTGATATTTTGATCAGTATGGCATCATCATCATCAGCAACAACCTGCAATCCAAAACTCAAATACAAAAGGTATTTGGATCACTTTTGGACTTAAAGTCCAGGGATGATATAATCCCACCACATTCTCAACAACCGAAGTTACCGAATTGATTACGGGAGAATCAGTCCCTATCACTTTAGGACTAAGTCCAAGGACAATGCAATCCTACCACATTCTCGAGGACCGAAGCCACCAGATTGATTACGGGAGAATCAGTCCCTATCACTTTATTTCTATGTCCAAGGATGATGCAATCCTACCACATTGTCGAGGACCGAAGCCACCGAATTGATTACGGGAGAATCAATCCCTATCACTTTAGGACTATGTCCAAGGATGATGCAATCCTACGACATTCTCGAGGATCGAAGCCACCGGATTTATTATGGGAGAATCAGTCCCTATCACCTTAGGACTATGTCCAAGGATGATTCAATCCTACCACATTCTCTAGGACCAAATTCATCGGATTGATTACGGGAGAATCAGTCCCTGTCACTTTAGGACGATGTCCAAGGATGATGCAATCCTACCAAATTCTCAAGGACCGAGGTCACTGGATCTATTATGGACATATGTCCCAGGATGATACAATCCCTCTTCATTCTCTAAGATTGAGGTCTCCGGATCACTTTAGGGAAAGTGCCCAGGGATGATACAATCCCACCACGTTCTCGAGGACCGAGGTCACTGTATCTATTATGGATAGATGTCCTAGGATGATACAATCCCTCTTCATTCTCGAAGACTGAGGTCTCTGGATCACTTTAGGGAAAGTGCCCAGGGATGATACAATCCCACCACGTTCTCGAGGACCGAGGCCACCAGATCTATTGTGGACAAATGTCCCGGGATGATACAATCCCTCTTCATTCTCGAGGACCGAGGTCTCCGGATCACTTTAGGGAAAATGCCCAGGGATGATGCAATCCCACTGCAACATCACTACTCCCCCTTTTGAGGAAGGTATTTTCGAACAACACCAATCTTGTCTTGAAAGTGTTCAAACTCTACTCGAGGCAGAGGCTTTGTCAGTACATCATCATCTACATCTTTAGTATGTGAATACTGGACTATCACCATTTGTATCTCAAGTATGTGAATACTGAAATATCATCTATATATTCAGTATGGGAATACTAAAATCATCATCATCTATATCTTCAATATGGGAATATTGAAATCATCATCATCTACATCTACAATATCATCATCTGCATCTTATCTTGTATGTAGAAATACCGAACTTCTATGTGTTACGTCGGAACACAGGGTTCTTTGTCATCACATCTATGGTTATCACATAGAATCATTGTAGTATCCATCTTCAGGTCAAAGAGACCTGATATCAGCTTCTGAAGCCATATGGCTTCACAACTTAGTAGAGCAATCTACTATGTATTTTGCTTCAACCGTGCTAAGAGAAACACTAGACTGTTTCCTGCTAAACCATGAACTCATAGCAGACCTCAAACAAAAGCATCTACCTGATGTGCTTTTCCTGTTTGAGATACTTCCAGCCCAATTTACATCTGTGTAGCCATACAATCTATACTCATGGCTACCATCATAGTATAGACCAAAGTCTATAGTCCCTTTCAGATATCTCATCACATGTTTTGCAGCTACTAGGTGAACCCGTATTGGTTGAACAAGATATTGACTTAAGGTGTTCATAGCAAAAAAAATGTCTGGTCTGGTATTTGTTAAGTACATCAATGACCCAATGATCTGTCTGTAGTGAGTCACATCCACTAACTCTAATGAGTTGTCAGCTAACAACTTCAGGTTGGAGTCCATGGGTGTGGCCATGACTTTGCATTCCAACATATTGAATCTCTTCAATATCTCTACCGCATACTTTCCCTGGTTGAGAAATATTCCTTCTGAACTTTTCCATACTTCCAGACCTAGGAAATAATGCATTAACCCAAGGTATTTCATCTCAAATTCTTCTGCTAGTTTCTTCTTGCTTTCCGTGATCTGTTTCTCATTCCCTGTCAAGAATAAGTCATCTACATATATTAATAGAATGACAGGTTCATATTCTACAACCTTGTAGGAAAGTTTAGGATCGACTTTACTCTTAGCAAAGCCCATTCTCATCAGGAAGCTATCTATTCTTCCATACCAAGCTCTGGGAGCTTGCTTCAGGCCATAGAGGGCCTTCTTCAACTTGCATACTTAATTCCATCTGTCTTCAACTTCAAATCCTCGTGACTATTTGATGTAAAACTCTTCCTCAATCATACCATTAAGGAAGTCTTGTATTTACTTCATCATGGAAGAAACTACCATGATAGTTTTGAAAGAAGTGTACCTTGCTTCCTGGAGTAAGTGTCTCTTTAGAATTAAACCTCTAGCCACAATTCTTACCTTACTTCTATCAGCAACATATCTTAACTTTCAAATCCATTTGGAAGATACCACATTCTTGCTTTCTGGTTTGAGTACTATATCCCAAACATCATTCTAGTATCATAACATCTTCTATGAGTTTGTCTTCTCAGGTCATCAACATATCCTAGTCTTCTGCATTCAACCTTGAAGGTTGGAATCCACTTTACTCTTGGTAAATTCTCGATCCATCACAAAGCTATCCATCATATCGTACCATGTCGAAATCAGATATAATTTTCTGTAGTCACTCCCCCTGAAGTGGAGTATCATCTTCCCTCTTCATTCTGTACAGGTGGTTCTATGCTTGATATATACTGGTCAATAGAGTATGTCATGTCATAGTCTATTCTTTCTAAGGCAAATCACGAACCTTTCTTTCTACACTTGTTCTTGTAGATCCATATGGAAGATACTATGTACTTCCCTTTATGTCTCGAAATCATATCGTATACATCATTCCCCATGATCAACTGTTATTCTTTGATCATAGCTTCTTTCATAGCATTCTTTTCTTCATCTTGAGTTATATCTTGTACCCATGGTGGTATTCATCCTTCAAGGTGGATCTACCGCTCTCTGAAGCTCTTTCTTCCGTTATGGTGTCTCTGACCCTGGGAGCTTCATATTCATGTTTATTGGAGTGAATCTTGAATTGTCATCACTTGTTCGTCGAAACAAGTCTCATACTTATTTTCTTGTAGGAGGTTGTACAACACCTTTCCTACAATTCAAATGCACCAGTTGCATGGTTAGAACTATTTCATAAAACGAAAAATTCTTATGCATCGTGTAACTATTTAGACAATACAACATTCATCCATATCTCACATAAACTTTCTAGATGCCTTCCATCTCTACCATGACATCATTGAGATTGTGCACTAATCCAATATGTCAGCAAAGAGGTTTGATAAGTAGCAATGGAGAGTTGTATAGCACCATGAGCTACTTACCCATCACATGCATATTAGTAGTATACAGTCATTAATGCAAACAATCTATCATGCATAACACATCAACTGAATATAATCAAATGTATAACAAAACAATATCTTGAAATGACAATTGAATACTTATCTTTTATTTGTTTCGTGGGTAGAATCCATCTTGATCATTCTGCTTTATCATCTTCTTCACTCATGAAATCATCATTTCTTATCCAAATGATAAGATGAATAAGAGGTTCTTCAAGAATTCAGTTCTTCATATTCCTCATCACTTGAGGGATCTTCTTTGAATGGTGAGAGCTTGATCTTCAATTGCTTTTATCTTCTTCTTCTCTTCTTATGAGTCGAGATGAAAGAAATTAATTCCTTCTAGCTTACATTCTTTGCATGAATGAATCCCATGATCCTGGGAGGCCATTCAAGGTGGCTATCACCACTTCTGCATCCTCCACTTCTTCTTCTACCGCTTCAAGTTGTTCTGCATTCTGGATCTTCACATTCTTCAACTGTTTTCTCAAAGCCATCTTCTGATTTAAGTTCTTATCTTCAAATAGCTTGATCAAGGAATCAAACATATTCAGTGTATTTAGGGAAGACACTTGTGGTACAAGTTGATCCGTGATTGAATCAACAATGATATTCTTGGCCTTGATCAAGTTCTTCTTGTGTAAGGCTTTGAGCCTCATCTCCGTATGGAACTGGAACCTCTCTACTTATGTAGGTGTCCAATTAATTTTCTTTAGAGAGATCAAATACTTCCATGCTTGGAAGTTGTTAACTTTACCAAGCTTATCATCAAGCTGATGTGATATATCACTTTGAAATGAGAACCTCAAATGCAAATAGCAAAAGATTAGATCTTACTAATTTGAGGTGTCCATCCTGCTTCCAGAGCTAGTTGATTTAGGGTTTGTCAAAGAAACCCTAATTTTCAAAACTTGGAATATTTAAGATCTGATTGGATAGAAATATATATCTCTTCAAATGGAGCTGTCTAATGTACTCCTTTTCTGAAAACAGTGGAGGGAAGTTCCCTGAACAGGAAGCCCTAGTTTTCCAATTTCTTCTGCAGAAATGCCTGTCACTGTTTCTATGATATCTCCAAAATTACTGCTCCTATGTGTCTGAAATTTTGCACTAAGGTAACCTCACATGTCCCTGATACAAAACCATATTTTTCATCAGCATTGGTTTCACCAATTTGGATTTATGATCCTTTTCCCACGGTGATCTATTACAGGACTGTTCAGAACAACGAAGTTGTACGGACTACCACGTGTCATTGTTTCATCTTCTGGTTATGAAATTAGGACCAAAGAACGTATAGTCCGTGATAGTTCTTAAAAATCTTCAGGAATTCAATTTGGACCTCTGTAGCCCAAGCTATAGCAATTGTTCCCAGGTGTCCTATTTAGGGATGAATTCTGGAAGAGGCTGGAACCCTAACTTGGAGGGATCATATCTCCCAAAATATAGAGAATATGAGGATGAAGTTTGGACACAAAGTACATCAGGAGTTTATATTAGGCCTATGAAATTTTCAGCTCATGAACCTTCTCCAATATTGGGATATATAGAATTTACCAAAACTTAGCAGTTTTAGTATTTAGGGTTTTTCTAGCTTGGGGTCAAACTAGGGTTTGACTTTCCCGGAGTTTCACCCAACCAAAAATATTGATCCAGGTCTCTAAAATTTGATTTTGATGAGGAGATAAATCCTATTCCAGGATCACTCAAAAATTCCTCTTCAGCAAGAAGCCCTAATTTCTTCCGGGGAGAGAGGGAGAGCTATTTTGCCTTGTGAAAGCTGTCCTATTCAGGGTGGCTCTGATACCATGTTGAATTTTTCATATGCTTAGATAATACATCATTATTTAATTTCATTTTCATAACAAAATAATATAAGAAGGATCACTGAAAGAAATAGTATCACAAGAACAACACAGATTTATCCTGGGAAAACCCTAAAGGGAAAAACCTAGCAAAAGCTTCCTCAATATAGATGCCCCAAAAAGGTAAAAGATAAAACCAGCAAGGAGATCAAAGCCTGATCCTCCTACTTCTCCAGCTACTTCTCTCCTCCACAAGTGTGCTACTCAAGCGAGTGTGTGTGTCTCAAATGAGGAGCACTACATCTCTATTTATATTCATCCGTTCACTTAAGTTAACTCATTTGACATGTAGGCTCGAGTTAAATCATGTAGGCTCAAGTAACCACACTGGGGTGCTAATGACCCACCTTTACAATTAGAGGGGACTACCTCATGACTCTTATTAGTTATTCCGATTAGGAGCATCGGGGTACAATGTAATACAAGTGGTTCTCCCGGTAGGACCATCGAGGACCACAAAAAGATACATATAGAATATTCTTCGAAGTTAAAATATTTCAACACTAATGACCCACCTTTACAATTAGAGGGGCCTACCTCATGACTCTTATTAGTTCTTTCGATTAGGAGCATCGGGGTACAATGTAGTACAAGTGGTTCTCCTGGTAGGACCATCGGGGACCACAAAAAGATACATATAGAATATTCTTAGAAGTTACAATATTTCAACATAGTGGGGCCCTAAAACTTGGGTAACTTGCCTTGTTTCCACCTTAACAGGTGGATCGAGAAATTAGTCACTCTGAAGTTTAATAAAAGGATATGTTTATTAGAGTATATCAAAATAAAATCAAACAATCCTAAAGGCAGCGAGACTCAATAAAAATTAAAGTGTCCACACATCTAACAAGGTCCTAAGATAATAAACAAGCATACTTCTTTCCAAAGAACCAGATTTTAGTGAAAAGATGGATTTAAAGGGCCTTCCAAAACTAGCATCTCCCAATGGACATTATGCCTAAAAAATTACCAAATAGTGAAGGTATGAGAAATAGTTACATTGTTGTTCAATCGCTAGGGGTCCAAGTGTTAGCTCTTAGATACTCACCCTCCCAAGGAGCTGAAACAACCTTGTGTCTATCTCAGGTATTGCAAGTGTCCTCCACTCACAACATCCTATGTGGTTCCCTAGGAAAAGAAACTATGGTTACCACTTCACAATCGATGGACGGGTAGGATAGTCGTCAGTCCAGGATAACTCGCATAGACTAGCTATCTCAAGAAAGTGATGTCCTTCCGAGGACTTGTCACTTAACTGGAATACTGTAATGTTCTCATATCCCACCAAATTAGCAAGAGGGGCGGCACCACGCTTACTAATTGATATTTACCTTGTGCTTGATGCTTGTGTTAGAAGCACTTTCTTCGCATGCACTCTTTGATACTAATGGATTTGACTCTCTTTAATCAATACTAGTTTCAAAGTTTTGTGGCCTTGGAGTGTTAACTCTCCAATCTTATCCCAAGGCCCTAGCCTAATCTACGTTAGTGATATAAAAAATAATCTTGATAAAGTTTAGATTAAGTAATGATTTTAGGGTAGTTTTCTTAGTTTCGAGGAGTGATGGTGAAACTGGTGGTGTTTGTGTCTCAAGATGATGAACAAATAAAACACAAAATTCTCACTACTCTTTCCTTTATTTCAATGAAATTCTATGCAATGGAAGAGTAAGAGGTTCTTTGAGATCCTTTAATTATGCAAATTGAAAAATAGAATCACTTTTACAAATTTGAAAAAGGGTTTTCAAATTTTTAGAAAGGGTTCAAGAGGTTTCCTTCAAACATAAGATGTGTTCAATTTGCTTCAACTATCACTAATTGGAAACGATAAATGTTTGAATGTTCAAGTCTCATGCAAGAGGGGGGGTACCACGCTTCTAATAAGTCTCTTAAACTGATGTTTAAATGTAGGACTGTGATTCAATTTTTTTTTTCAATCGCATTATGTTTTCTTTCTGGATGTTGAATTTAATGTTCCAATTTGACAGTTTGAAAATCAATGCAAAATTATAAGTATCTTTCGAAATTCTAAAACTGACAAGCATTTACAATTGAGATCCACTTTATCGTTCACAGTACCGCTCGAAAGAGCAAGTGAAGAGGATACTCATGGCTCGACAATATGCTTCAAAATTTCAAAAGACCAATTACACTTGACATCCACTTTCTCCTTCACAGGACCGCACGAAAGCGCAAGTGAAGAGGATACTCGTGGTTCAGAATTTTGAGAATTTATGTGAATTTGATATTAAATGATGGTATGAAGAGTGTCTTAGTGGTGATTACAAGTTTTTTGGTAGGTCATAAAGTCCATGTGGATTTAAACTTCATGGCAAAAATAATTCATAAATTGAAACAATGCCATGTTCTTTAGTTTTTTCAACCATTTCCTTATGTCACTGTGATAAAAATGACCAATATAGACAAAATTTAAGACATTCGAGAGTAAAATAAATGACTTAAGTAGTAAAAATGTCATAAAATTTCAGATATGAGCATTCTTTTCAAGGAAAACTTTGAATAATACTAAAAAAAAACCTACTCCTAAAAGTGTTTTTTTCCTAGTTTTTTCTTAAAAAGTGTTTTCCAAGCCTTCCAAAATTGAAGGAAAATGTCCCCAAATACTTAAAACATGATCCTAATAGGTAATATTAATATTTAACAAGGGTTTTATGATGCCAATTAAGGTTTTGCAAAGTTTCAAAAGAATTCAATCAAAAAACCAAAAATCAGTGATCTCCAAAAATTTCAAATTCAAGCCAAAATGCACAACAAACTTAAAATCCTTCAAAAAATCTGTAAATATTGATAAAAGGGAAGAAAATATTGTCTAATAACTATGTTAGAGTATTCCTAAGACATCTACAACAGAAAAAATCAATCAAAATGATCAAAAATTGCAGATCTGACAATAAAAAATCAAGAGTCATGGCTTTTTCAAATTTCACCCATATGCACACAAAACTTCAAAATTATTCAAAGAAAATCCCTAATATTTGGCCAAAATGGATTAAATTAGACTGAAAAATCAATTATAGGACTTTCTAACCTTTACATAGAAAAAGAATCACTCAAAACAGATAAGTAATGAGGATTTTATGCCCAAAAGATCAAGAAGTCGTGACTTTTTCACACTCTGGCTGGCACATCTCTGTTAGGGATGAACATAATATTGTTGGTGCTCTGTGTAGTCTCTGTAAGAGCACCAAAGGATTATTGTGCTCTGTCTACTCTTTGTAAGGGCTTGAGAGGAGGATGGAACTCTGTTTACTTTGTGTAAAGGTTCCAACAATCTAGAGAGGGGAAAAAAGGCAGATCTAGGCTCAAATTTCTTGAAAACAACAAAATAAAGGGTGGATTCATGATGGTTTTGACCTCTAGGACTGAAATAAAACCTTCTAAGAAAAATATCAAGCATGCATCATAATATTTGAAAGGAAAAAATCACCCTAACAAAGAGGAAATTCTCAAGACAAATTGTTTCAAGAGAAAATCCCCTTAGGTCCCCAGTATGGTCACCATTCTGTTGGTAGATTTGACCGTAGGGACATGAATACAACCTATCTATCCTTAAATATAGGGAGGGTAAATCCTACTAAAATAAATTCATGCAATAAATGAAAGATTCCTAATACTAAACTTTTTTCAAAGAAGATATAGGGAGGGAAGGAAGGAGATTACCTCTTGAAGCGTGTCATTCATAGAAGATCCTTTTGCTCCAGCCTCATTGTCCTTTAGGACTCCATTAGAAGCCTTATTTATATTTCCTTACCTCTATATTTTGCAAAATTTAAAAAAATATTGAAATCTATCTACCAAATATTGACAAAGAACACATAAAAATGCATAGATTCAAACACAACATTTGGGGGTAAATTAGATTGCATCATATTAAAATGGGAGGAAAATGATTACAGCCCAATAATAGGTGAATCCCTTTCTCCCTTTCTCTAATATATCCTTCTCGATCAATGCCAATGATCACCAAATAAACTATGATGTGAAAAATACTCTATCTATCCTCCAATTCTTGCATCATGCTTTTGATTTTCACTCTTGTCCTCTCTAATTCACCTCATATGCCTTCCATTTATAGAATTCAGATTTGAGCATCCCATCTCTTGATAATGAATGTGGGATTGGGTTTTTTAAATTTTTTTGATTATTTCCTTCAAAAAACCCACTTTCCTTAGTTTATAGGCATTTCAACTTTGACTTATAGTATTTCTATGACAATTAATGCCCATGTTAGGAAATTTTCATTGTGTGAGTTATAGGAGTTGGGGTTTGGCCCTTAATTGGTCACTGAATTGGTCTCTTTAGAGACACCTTGTCTTCAAACATTTCTTCCTTTGTGTAAGCAGTGGTCAAATTGTTCAAAAACTATGATCTTCATATTGCGGGAGAAGTATAAATATGTTTTCACACCAATACTCTCAAGGGTGTTAATTTTAATGTTAACAAGAAGTTACCCTTAGCAGAGAAAATAGATAAGGTAGAATAAATGAATAAGATTCAACTACAAGTTATGGCACTGCACACACAATAAAAGCAAAGGACAAATAAAGTCCTAGAGTTGAAAAGTGAAGTAGAAAGGCTTACATGCATTATTCATCCTATACATCAGAGGGTGTGATGAGCAGTGGAGGCTACAGGGATCATAACGTCAGAGCACCTTGGTTATAACCTTGTGGAAAACCTATAGAAGGAAGAATAATATGTGTGATGAGAGACAGAAGAAATACTGAAAATATTCCAATATTTTCAAGGTAAAGTCGTCAGAAATGCAGAAGTTGATGAATTGCATTGTGTGGATCTGGATGAACCACATGTGAGTGTTGCGATCCTATTGGACCTAGGGAAAAGATAAGTAGAATTCCATTAGAATTCTACCTAAGAAGGTAAAGAATCTAGTTGTAGGAAGGAAAAGGAGTTGTGACAGAGGTATATAAGGAAGAACAAAAGAAGACGAGGAAGAAAGATATAAGGAAAGAAGTAGTCATAGAGGAAACTACGATAGAAGAGAAGCCACGATATAAGAGAATCCATGAAAAAATAGGATCCATGACAGAAGAGAAGCCAAAACAGAAGGAAATGATGCGATGAGATCATCTGCGATGGAAGGAATCATGCTAGAGAAGGTGTATAGTGGTGCAACGAATGAAAACAACAATTCAAGGAAGATCATGGGTACAAGGTTGGCTATAATTGGTGAAAGTCACATGTACTGTAAAAAATAAAAGCATATTTGTAATTTGGGTCGTTATTGCCTACTCACAAATGTCACTAGAATAGGAATGAAATCCTATTGGATAACTGAATGAAGTCGACTGATAACAAAATGTAAGAGTCTATAAGAATGAAGAACCTAGGATGTGTGCGGGTCACTTGGGTATTTGTTTTACTTGTTTAGTTGGTTACTTGATTGGGTACTTAGTCAGTTAGTTGCTTTTGGGTTTGTAAGAAGAGTCGAGTAGTCTGCAGCTGAGTGCGTAGAAGTATAGAGAAGAGTAGTTGATCCAGGCTCTGTCTCGATAAAAAACAAGTCAAGTAGGAAAATACTGAGCTATAGAGGACGATAGAGAATAAAAGGAGAGTGAAGTATGTATAGATAAGATAAGAATATCTAGAACAGAGTTTTCAGCTCAGTGCACAGACCGAAGGTGCCCTATATTTTTCATGCCAAATAAATAGCACCTTTGTGGTTTTTCCCAGATGGGTTTCCACGTTAAAGAATGTGTCATTGAGTAGATGATGAAATTGTTTATGCTGCATGAATGTATGTGAATTTATATAAATGTATATGATGAATGTGCATAAGTCGCGTGCGTGTATATTGTGATTAAGTGTTTATGTATTTGTTTATGAATGAGTTTTCTTATGCATGAGTGGAGTTATTGATAGATAACATGTGTGTTAAGCATACATTGTTGTTATTATAATCATTATGATGGATAAGTTAATTAGTGTCTTAAATGTGCACAATAAGGTTAATAAATACACCCACGAGCTTCATTTGAGTGAATTGGTAAGGTTCCAAAGTAGAAGAAACCCACACCCAACTACGGAAACCTGATTCTGGAAGTTACCCATAAGAAATATCTCGGGTGAGACTGCATCTGCATCGGAGGTTTTACTGACTGAGCTTTGATCTATTGGGCCGATATCTTGGTCTTTGTTGAACGTGATAAAAGGTATGAAACTAGGTCAAAGAGGGAATAAACACCAACAATGTGGCATATAGGAGCGGGGGGAGGGAGTGAACACAAGTTTGGTGAGGGTGTTGCATGCAAGAGAAGGGATTGAGTGGGATGTGCACATGGAATGGCATGGGTGAATGAGGTGGAAGGAAGTGGAAGTTAGGTTACGCAGGAGTGGGGGGCACAAGAAAAAAGGGAGATGGATGTGGAGTAGGTGGGATCGACGTGTTGGGGTGTAGCAGGTGGGTTGTGCATAGGGAGTGTGGCAGGAGAGTAGTGGAAATATGAGTTGTGATGAAAGGGGTTGCGTGGGAATTGTGAGTGGAGAGTGGAGAGTGTGGAAAATGAAAATGGAGAATGGAGAATGGAGATTGTGTAACTAAATATGATATGGGAGATAAGTATAAAGAGAACACATGTAATCCTAGTTTCAAAATCCATGATACCATCTTGGAATGTATATTCCAAAAAGATATATTTTATTTATTGAATCAATGATTTCTACAAGGAGTATAATGTGACCTATCAAGTCGTTCATTAATAAATAAAGCATTACTAACTAAGTAGCTAAACTATTTAGTTTTATTACAACCGTCCACAATAGATTCGACCAAAAGTTCTGGAACCCGTATTTAGTCCAATAATAGTGATATTGGTACATGATGAAATCCTTTACCAAAATGTTTTTTCTTCATCGATGGGTGACTAAGAAAAATGAAGCCATTGTATATAGTGTATGAGATATAAATGACTTAAGAAAGACTAGAATTCAAAAACAATTTGGTAATGACATAATTACCAACTTAATGAGAACTCTCCAAAATTATCATTTTTATAGGTTTCATTTAGAAGTTGTTTTTACCCTTTATTTTAAAAGTGGTGCTACTGGTGTCACGCATTTTTTCAAGTTTAAAATTACAACCTTTTTCCACCATAGCCTTAATTACTTGTAAAATTTCAAAGAAAAACCTTAAATACAACTCGAATACAAAATTTATGCTCCTAGTATTACCAACCTTGCTTCAGCCTTAGGTGGTTTTGGCTAGAATTTAAAGCTAGCTTAGGAATTCTATGGTCTCCCATGTTATTGTTTTTGTGCTTGTACAATAGGAGCCTAGTCATAGCTAGGCTCTTGACAAGGGAAATAACCACTTCTATAAGGAGAATATGATAGGGTGTATTCCTTTTAATTTTGATTTTATACATTATAAATAGATTCTGGATTTGCTCAATCTTTATCCATGATTCTCTAGAGATGCCCCAAACCTCACATCCATACAAGATAACAAGAGTGACTAAAGTTTCAAAAAGGAGCTTATTTTATCCCACATCACAAGGTTGGCTGCTTTACAATTATTTTCAAGACAAAAATAAGATTTCCACCCTCCATTAATCCTTTTCTCAATGCTATAGTTCCAGTTGAGCTTGTGATCAAATTCAATTCCTAGGTATTTGTAAGAATACACTTCCTCTAAGTTTCTATTGTTATACACAAATTTATCGTAAGTGTCCTTCTTGGATTTGATAATCATAACTTGTGTTTTGTTAGTGTTAACAGTCATAGCCATGATAGAGTAGAAATCCTTAAGAAGTATTAGTTTCTTATCAAGATCAAATGGAATCCTTTCCAGAAGAACAATATTGTTAGCATAGAGAAGAAGGATGATGACTATTCCAGCTAATATCGTGCCAGCACAACCTTCTTCCTCTAAACAACCTTCTAGATTATCGATGTAAATGCCAAATAAGGTAGGGGAGAGGGGGAAACCTTGTTTAACTCTAATATTACACTTAATATCTTTTGACCACCCCTCGTTTCTCTTAAGCATGGAAATTACATTCTTGTATAACCTTATTGCGACAACTTTCAACTCGAAAGGAACCTTTAGCTCTTCTAATCTACTCCATAGGTTATTTCTAGGTACCGTATCAAAATCCTTTCTAAAGTCCACAAAGAAACAAAAGAGATTGGATTTATGATTACGACATTCCTCTAAAATGAACCTAAGCGTAATGAGGTGGTCCACTGTTGAGTGTTGTCTTCTAAAACCCGCTTGGCCTTTAGTCCTCTTACCTTCACTTTCAAGCCATATGCTGATCTTCTTTTCTAAAATAATACCATATAACTTGGTTAAGAGAGGGATAATCATAATTGTTCAATAATTAAAGGGGTTATTTGTATCCCCACTTTTAAAAATAGGTTTATTGAGGCTCTTAGTCCAAGGTTTAGCGAACCCTTGCTTGAATTCTTGATTGAATATCTTGTGGATGTGGGGGATGAGGAAATGACCCCCAATTTTTAATATTTTTGCCAGATGCTTAACCTCAAAATCTATGCCTTCTAATGAGAAAAATTCTTCCATTGTGAGCAGGTTTTCAAAGTTGTCTATGACATTTTGGGATACATAAAGCTTTTTAATATAGGAGTTCTAGTCGTGTAAAACAATTATATTATTATCTTTAGTTTTTCTAGTTAGAATCTACCTCCATAATTTCTTAGGAGCCACCTTATAGAGGTGTAAGAGATTTTCTTGTCGTTTATGAATATATTGCATTTTTTTCCTTTTAGTTAGGGCTTTGTATATTTTTATCTTTTCAATTTTAAGAGACTTGTCAAGAGCTTACTTAATTTCTCTCCTCTCACTTTTACAATATTTATCATACCAAGGGTTGGTTTTGCTATTTCTTTTATTACTTGAAACCTCAATTGAGAACTTGTTAATAAAATATGAGATGGTTGTAGTAAAATTGTTATAGAGGTCTTCTGTGTTGTCTATACTTGATAAAGGAAGAAAATTAGTTTTTAATTCATTTAGAAAAAGATCATGTTTATTTATGTCAAAGATCAATTTCTTTTCGCTATAACGATTATCTTCTATGTGATTTCTATGCATGACAAAATTGAGAGTTACAATTAAAGGTCTATGATCTGAGTTAGGCTCGTGGTCATTTAAGATGTCAAAATTTCTTATTTCGTTGTATAAAGGGATATATGAAATAATATAGTCTACCATGCTGCTACCAAGCCCATGGATACAGGTCATCTGGCTAGAATTGGGCCACTTATTTAGACCATTTCCAGAGCCAAACACATTTTCCCCTAGATATTCAGAGCTTCTTTTGTACCTGCTAGATAGAGTAAGGTATTAGTCTAACCAAAGAGGGTTAGGGTTGGAATAATTTCTTAAGAGAATAGCTTGGTTGCTTGAAGTTCGAGCATTAAAGCCACCCATTAAGAGGATATTACCTTCATTCCTTAGGCTATAAATATCATTCTCTAAACCACTGTAAGGACAATTTTTATCTAATTGATTTTTCTTATAGAAGTTAGAATTAATAGGGGAAAAATAGCAGATTTCCGATGTCGGTTTTTTTATCATTAATGTAAGTAATCTCTATCCAAATATATTCGTTGTAAGGGTCTTTTTTATAAATCCTGGCATGGGGGGAGATGTTCTTCCTAATGTAGCAATATATACCCCCAATGCCTCTATGAGAGGATCGTTTGTTCCATATTGACCATAGTACAAAGCCATCTATGTTAGGGACCTTAGATTCTTCATGCTCCCAAGTTTCAACTAACAATATAATATCAACTTCATTCGAAATCAAACTTAGCTTGGGGCCTTTGTTCCATGGAAAGCCCTGACAATTCCAAGAAAGGATACAGAGCATGTGTTGAATTGCTATTTATTACTATCTTTTTGGTTTCTATCTTGAATAATAGATTTTCTATTTTTATTATTGTCCATTTTCCTTCCTTCCTAGCTTCTTTTACCTTTTGAACCTCCTTTCTTAATTCTTCTTGATCTTCTGGGATGAGATCTTCATTTATAAATATTCTCGTTCCTTTTATAATTGAGGTTTTACTAAGTATATCATAATTATGGTTAGTATAGATCACCTTTATCCGGATCAACATTCATTTATTCTCAGTTAATTTCACCGAGCTTGTTGCTTCTGTAAGACATGTTGTTTCAATTTGTAATCTATTATATAATTCTATAGGGGCTATGGCTAATGTATCCTCATCCACCTCCTCTTTCAAACTGAATATTATAAGGTTCAAGACCCTTTTGTTACGATCATGGTTTAATTCTATCCATTTTTTCATTTCCTCTTTAATGGGTTTGATATCTAACTTACCTGCTACACTATTTAGGGTGAGATTGTTGTTAACTTTTTCTTCTAGTTCTTTAATCATGTCCTTCATTTTAAGAATTTCTAAAGTATTAGCATCTCCTTGTTGGGATGTTTGGTTTGAATCTTGGCTTTGTTTTTTTATTACCTGTAATTTGATCTCCACTGTGTCCATTTTATTCTCCAATAGTTTTATTTTATTTTCTATTTTCTTTTGGATCTTGTCTTCAAGAGATGTAAATTTATTTTCCAACATGGATTCTAAATCTGTTTGTAGCTTAACTTCTCTTTCTTCTCTACATTTCTCTAAAGGCTCTATATATTCATACAAGATATGTATAGTAACTATGCTAGGTCTACCTTTAACAATATTTAGTAGATGTGGTGAATTATTCATGCTTGTGAACAAAAAAAATATATGAGCAGTAGATATGTATTAGAAAAAAAAAGATAAGGAATGTGTGCACCTGATATAATCGTTCCAGATCACCTTCCAACCCTTGTTTAGATTAACCTTGCTATTGAATATCCTCCTCTTTACAGTTCAAAACCATGGCGAATTCGGTATCATGCGACTCGCATAACCACGAGAGTTCCTTCCTTACTGTTCAATATACTTCGTGCTACAGTTCAAAAACCCTAGCAAATTCAATATCCCGTGGCTCGCTTAACTATTAAAGGAGCAGCCAGGAGCGCACATAAAAAAGTGTTCCTTCCTGCAGTTCAAAACTATGGTCCTTCTGTTCAAAAAACCTAGTCTTGCGGTTCAAAACTGCGGCATCAATCGCAACAAAGGGAGTTCGAGCCTGTAAACAACATGCAAATTGAAAGAGAGGGAGATTGCAAGCACATTGAGGACAAATCACAACAGAGGGAGATCACAAGCACACCGAGGAAAAATCGCAGCAGAGGGAGATCGCAAGCACATTGATGACAAATCATAGCAGAGAGAGATCGAGCACGTAGGAAAACAAAACCCTTCCTGCGGTTCAAAACTATGGCCCTTCGGTTCAAATTATATCATAATGAAAAAAAAACATTGCATCCCTACGGTTCAAATACGACCCTGCGACGGTTCAAATGCGGCCTTGTGATAATATAAAGCATCGACGAACATAAGGTGAACAAATATTAATTGGTAACCTTTTTGAAAATCTGAAGGTATACAAATATATATAGTTTAAAAAAAAAATTTAAAAATATATATATTTAAAAAATAGTATTAAAAATACAACATAATTCTTTACAATTCTTTTTCTAGGAATAACTAAATTAATTAAGAATATATAAATTTAATGGTATCATTTTTTAAATATATGGAAAATATCAAATTTTCATTATTGTAAATACAAATTCATCTCATATTTAAATATGGGTGAAATATATTTTTTATAACGTTGGTTTTAACCTAAAATTCAAAACCAAAAAAATATGTATTCCAATTAATTAAAATTAAAAAAATAGTGAAATGTGAATACTTCTTGTTGTACAAATCTCATAATTAAGCCTAATCACAAGATATACATATAATAAATTTACGCACATAGTAGAGATTTACATTCAATGGGTTTGAGCACATGCAAGAAATTTAACCAATATATATATACATACATAATAATTAAGATGGATCTAAATTAGTTAAATATATATATGAGTATACAACTTGTTTCTTCTTAAAAGATCACAAAATTCAAACTTAAAAAATATACACTATGTATATCTTTAATAATAAATCATTAAAATATTTTCAATTATATAATACTAAATTTATATATCTTCTATGTGATTTCTATGCATGACAAAATTGAGAGTTACAATTAAAGGTCTATGATCTGAGTCAGGCTCGTGGTCATTTAAGATGTCAAAATTTCTTATTTCGTTGTATGAAGGGATATATGAAATAACATAGTCTACCATGCTAGTACCAAGCCCATGGATACAGGTCATCTGGCTAGAATTGGGCCACTTATTTAGACCATTTCCAGAGCCAAACACATTTTCCCCTAGATATTCAGAGCTTCTTTTGTACCTGCTAGATAGAGTAAGGTATTAGTCTAACCAAAGAGGGTTAGGGTTGGAATAATTTCTTAAGAGAATAGCTTGGTTTCTTGAAGTTCGAGCATTAAAGCCACCCATTAAGAGGATATTACCTTCATTCCTTAGGCTATAAATATCATTCTCTAAACCACTGTAAGGACAATTTTTATCTAATTGATTTTTCTTATAGAAGTTAGAATTAATAGGGGAAAAATAGCAGATTTCCGATGTCGATTTTTTTATCATTAATGTAAGTAATCTCTATCCAAATATATTCGTTGTAAGGGTCTTTTTTATAAATCCTGGCATGGGGGGAGATGTTCTTCCTAATGTAGCAATATATACCCCCAATGCCTCTATGAGAGGATCGTTTGTTCCATATTAACCATAGTACAAAGCCATCTATGTTAGGGACCTTAGATTCTTCATGCTCCCAAGTTTCAACTAACAATATAATATCAACTTCATTCGAGATCAAACTTAGCTTGGGGCCTTTGTTCTATGGAAAGCCCCGACAATTCCAAGAAAGGATACAGAGCATGTTGAATTGCTATTTATTACTATCTTTTTGGTTTCTATCTTGAATAATAGATTTTCTATTTTTATTATTGTCCATTTTCCTTCCTTCCTAGCTTCTTTTACCTTTTGAACCTCATTTCTTAATTCTTCTTGATCTTCTGGGATGAGATCTTCATTTATAAATATTCTCGTTCCTTTTAGAATTGAGGTTTTACTAAGTATATCATAATTATGGTTAGTATAGATCACCTTTATCCGGATCAACATTCATTTATTCTCAGTTAATTTCACCGAGCTTGTTGCTTCTGTAAGACATGTTGTTTCAATTTGTAATCTATTATATAATTCTATAGGGGCTATGGCTAATGTATCCTCATCCACCTCCTCTTTCAAACTGAATATTATAAGGTTCAAGTCCCTTTTGTTATGATCATGGTCTAATTCTATCCATTTTTTCATTTCCTCTTTAATGGGTTTGATATCTAACTTACCTGCTACACTATTTAGGGTGAGATTGTTGTTAACTTTTTCTTCTAGTTCTTTAATCATGTCCTTCATTTTAAGAATTTCTAAAGTATTAGCATCTCCTTGTTGGGATGTTTGGTTTGAATCTTGGCTTTGTTTTTTTATTACCTGTAATTTGATCTCCATTGTGTCCATTTTATTCTCCAATAGTTTTATTTTATTTTCTATTTTCTTTTGGATCTTGTCTTCAAGAGATGTAAATTTATTTTCCAACATGGATTCTAACTCTGTTTGTAGCTTAACTTCTCTTTTTCTCTACATTTCTCTAAAGGCTCTATATATTCATCCAAGATATGTATAGTAACTATGCTAGGTCTACCTTTGACAATCTTTAGTAGATGTGGTGAATTATTCATCCTTGTGAACAAAAAGAAATATATGAGCAGTAGATATGTATTAGAAAAAAAAAGATAAGGAATATGTGCACCTGATATAATCGTTCCAGATCGCCTTCCAACCATGGTCCAGATTAACCTTGCTATTGAATATCCTCCTCTTTACAGTTCAAAACCCTGGAGAATTCGGTATCATGCGACTCTCATAATCATGAGAGTTCCATCCTTACTTTTCAATATACTTCGTGCTACAGTTCAAAAACCCTGGCAAATTCAATATCCCGCGGCTCGCTTAACTATTAAAGGAGCAGCCATGAGCGCACAAAAAAAAGTGTTCCTTCCTGCAGTTCAAAACTATGGTCCTTCTGTTCAAAAAACCTAGTCTTGCGGTTCAAAACTGCGGCATCAATCGCAACAAAGGGAGTTCGAGCCCGTAAACAACATGCAAATCGCAAGAGAGGGAGATTGCAAGCACATTGAGGACAAATCACAACAGAAGGAGATCACAAGCACACCGAGGACAAATCGCAGCAGAGGGAGATTGCAAGCACATTGAGGACAAATCATAGCAGAGAGAGATCGAGCACCTAGGAAAACAAAACCCTTCCTGCGGTTCAAAACTATGGCCCTTCGGTTCAAATTATATCATAATGAAAAAAAAACATTGCATCCCTACGGTTCAAATACGACCCTGTGACGGTTCAAATGCGGCCTTGCGATAATATAAAGCATCGACGAACATAAGGTGAACAAATATTAATTGGTAACCTTTTTGAAAATCTGAAGGTATATAAATATATATAGTTTAAAAAAAAAAAATTAAAAATATATATATTTAAAAAATAATATTAAAAATACAACATAATTCTTTACAATTCTTTTTCTAGGAATAACTAAATTAATTAAGAATATATAAATTTAATGGTATCATTTTTTAAATATATGGAAAATATCAAATTTTCATTATTGTAAATACAAATTCATCTCATATTTAAATATGGGTGAAATATATTTTTTATAACGTTGGTTTTAACCTAAAATTCAAAACCAAAAAAATATGTATTCCAATTAATTAAAATTAAAAAAATAGTGAAATGTGAATACTTCTTGTTGTACAAATCTCATAATTAAGCCTAATCACAAGATATACATATAATAAATTTACGCACATAGTAGAGATTTACATTCAATGGGTTTGAGCACATGCAAGAAATTTAACCAATATATATATATACATAATAATTAAGATGGATCTAAATTAGTTAAATATATATATGAGTATACAACTTGTTTCTTCTTAAAAAATCACAAAATTCAAACTTAAAAAATATACACTATGTATATCTTTAATAATAAATCATTAAAATATTTTCAATTATATAATACTAAATTTACATTAATACAATATTAATTCATATGAAAACTAAATACAATCAAATCTATAAAAAATATTAAGCATCAATTTAAATTAAATATAATAAGTGTGTTATATTAAACAATTAAAAATACTAAATTTACACAAATACAATATTAATTCATATGAAAACTAAATATAATCAAATTTATAAAAAAATATTAACCATCCATTAAAATTAAATAACTAAATTTAATAAATGTATTATATTAAACATAAAGTGAATAAAAATATAATATTAATTTTTTTTAGTAAATTATGGTTCAGATGTATAAAAATAATAATTAAGCACAATTTGAAATATGATAAAGATAAAGTGATTCCTTACTACCATTGTCTTACCAGCATGATGACTTCGTTGTGAATATACCCAAGGGCTGTCCAAAAGGAAAAAGAGAACACATGGTTGTACTCGTTGTACAATATTCCCTCCATCCAAAGCAAAGTGGTTCATTTAAAAAAAGAGAAGAGAAAAAGCAAAATAAGTGGTTGTACTTAAATGCAATTTGTTTTTTATAAAGGGAATTGTAAGTGGATTCATAATCGATTAGTCAAGAAAGAAAAATAATTTTAAAAGGATTATTAACCTTTTCCAGATTAAGAATGTATGAAGTCCATGTTCACATGGTGTTCTACAAAGGTGAAATCAAGGATACAATTAAGGCAACTCAAAGGTGAAATCCAGGATACAATTGAGGTAACTCAGAGGTAAAATCAAGGATACACTTAATGCAATGTTCATGTATATGAATACATGAGATTTATTGTTATATGGAGAGTTTTTGAAGATAAAAATATCAAGAATGACATTTGAATTAAGGAGATCTAACATTGAATTTTATGTATAATAATATTTGATTTGTTGTAAAATTTAGTTTTTTGATAAAAAACTTATAAAAAAGTGTTTCTAGGTCATTAGAGTTTTGACATGTTAGAAGGTTAGGGAAGTATGCATTGTAGAAAATATTATGAAACTGTGATTTAATGTGGGCATATGCAAGGAACTCTAATAGAATGTGCCTTTCATCCTCAACATCATAGTCTCATAGAGATGGAAAATCCTTTCTGACAATGGTATTTTAGGAATTGTCCAACACCCTGTTTCACTATGAAGCTCATGAGAGTTCATTCTTATCTTGGTTATATTAATTTTCTTATTTGAACTAGTTAAGACCGATAAATACATTTGATCTTCTAGATTAGGGTTAATGACCTCCTTTTACTACATTAATTTTCTTTTAACCTATAATTCTTTCTAGTCCCAAAATTTCTCTTTGAACTTAGATATAATAATATTTTTAATGTTATTGATATTTTGCAAAGTGACATTTTCATCAATCCCCCAATGGTTTAACCAAGCCATGTCGTCTTTATATCATCCTCTCTTGAGCCGTAGGTGGTCATAACTCGATTTTAAAGCGATTTTAGGAAGTTTTTGGCTGTCCATGTTATTTATCCTGTAATTGTACATTAGGTACCTAATAATAGCGATGCTCTCGATTGGGGAAAACCCAGTTCTATTAGGAGAAAGTATTGATTTAATTTTTAAATTAAACCCATTAAATATATATTTTAAAAAAAGTGATGTATTTCTAATATTATATTTTTCAAAAAACTTAATGTCATTCTAGAATAAAAATATTCTTTCAATTAGATGTCTTTCCTTTCATATTTTAAAAAGGTTAAATGAGTTAAAAATTATGGTTGGTAATTGGGCTAAGGTCAGGAAGGATTTAGAAGACACCATTCTACTGTGAACCACCTCATTACACTTAGGATCATTGCAGAGGAATGTCCTAATACTAAATCTAATATCTTTTTTTGCTCTGTGGACTTTAGGAAATCTTTCGATATGATGCCTAGAAATAATCGTGGAATAGATTGGAAGAACTAAATATTCCTTTCGAGTTGAGAGTTGTTGGGATAATGTTGTATGAGACAATCATTGAAATATTTAAGAGCACTAGGGGTGGTTGAAATATATTAATTGTAATATTGGAGTTAAAAAAGGTTTTCCCCTCTCCCCTACCTTTTTTGGCATATACATCGACCAGCTAGAAGGATATTTAGAAGAATTACGTCAAGTGATGGAATGATATTAACTAGAAAAGTCGTCATGCTCCTTCTATATGTTGATGATATCGTTCTTATGGAAATGTACCCCTTTGATCTTGATAATCAATTAAGAATTATGAAGTATTTATGCTCTAATATGGGTATGGTTGTTAACACCGACAAAACAAAATTTATAATTATCAAGTCCAAGAAGATCACTTGCACTAATTTTCTATAGGCCAATAATAACTTAGAGGAAGTGTCTCCCTACAAATATCTCAAAATTAATATTCATCACAAGCTCATCTGGAACTATAACATTGAGAAAATGATTAATGGAGGCTGGAAAGATTATTTTGGTCTTGAAAACAATTGTAAATCAACAAACCTTGTGATGTGGGATAAAAATAAGTTTTTTTTTTAAATTCTCATCACTCTATTTATATTGTACAATCTTTAAGTTTGGGGTTGCAACATCTCTAGAGAATCATGGAGAAATATTGAACAAATCCAAAATCATTTCATAACGTATAATCTCAAAATTAAAAGAAATAAAACCTACCCTATTCTCCTTCTAGAAGTGGGTCTTTCCCCGATCGAGAGCATCATCATGACCATGTACTTGATGGACATGTATAGGATAAATAACATGGGAGACCAGAGATTTCCTAAAATTAAGTTAAAACCCAGTCAAGACCAACTTCGAATCAAGAGAGGCTGGTATAAAGATGTCAGGGCTTGGTTAAAACATTCGGGGATTGACGAAAAATGCCACTTTGCAAGAGATAAATAACATTTAAAATATTATCACATCTATGTTTAAAGAGAAAATGTGGGGAAAGAAAGAATTAGAGGTTAAAAGAAAATTAAGATACTATACGAAGGTAATTAACCTTAATATGGAAGATCAAAAGTATCTCTCTATGTTAACTAGAAGAATAAAATTAATATGGCCAAGAAAAGAATGAACTCCCATGATCTTCATAGTGAAACATGAATCTAGACAATTCCTAAAGCATTGTGGATGGAAATAAGGAAAATTTTAGAGGCAAAATTTAGTCCATGGGCTATTTTTCGACCTCCCCCCCCCAAAAAAAAGATCTTTCAAATTCTTTTTTTTGAAAATATGACTCACTCAAATTCCATGGGATAACTTTTTTTACTCTAAAAATCGCCAAAGTTATCCAAAATATATATAAATTCCTCATAAATTTGAATATATTTTTAAAAAATCACCAAACAAGTTTATGGTTGCAAATTTAAGAATTAGTCAGATTCACCAAGGTTTCTACACTTTGAGAAATTATGGATCCTTACAATTTTCCCTGGGTGGAAAGGAATTGACATCTCTCCGAAACTATAAGAGTTGGGGATGAAAGTCACTTTCTCCTAGAATGCCCCGCGTGCACTCAAATTAGATTGCAATTTCATAGTATTTGCTACAATATAAACCTACCTAACCTTCTAACATGTCAAAACTATGACGACTTATGAATGCTTTTTTCTAAGTTTTTTGAGCATCAAACTAAAATTTTACATCAATCAAAGTAATCCTCTTAAGGTCCAATAGACCGGAGATCTCAATGGATGTTACCCATCATCATCATCATCATCAATAATAGATTTAATTTAAAATATGTAAAATATAAATTTTTTTATCAACACATTTAAATTTAAAAAACACATTTACTTCTTAGATATAAATATTAAAAAAACCATATCCTTAATAACAATATCATATTTTCTATTTTAACACTTAATCATTCCTTTTAATTTTTTATTTATTTTTAGTTATTATCAATTTTATCTCCATTCCAAATCCACTTCTTATATCCAATAATTTTAATTTTTAATATATAATGATATAAGTTTTTTTGAAAAATATAATATTAGAAATATGTCACATTTGTTTAAAATATATATAAAATAGATTTTTTTTAAGTTAATACTAAAAAAGTTTTGAAACAATGACCTTACACAAGAAATGCCTTCACAATAAACCCATTCACCATCTATTCTACACCCTATATACAATTTAATTTTAAAATATAAATAAAATATCAAATTTTAATATCACATCTAAATAAAAAAAGCATACATTTATTTAAATACAGAATTTTAGAAAATTATATTTTTAATAACAATATTATATTTTTATTTCAACACTTTCTTTTAACTTTTTAATTATTTTTTACTATTATTATTTTTACCCCATTTCAAATTTACTTAATATATTTAATAATTTTAAAGGTTAGAAATTGTAATTGTTAACTTTTACAAAGGTATACATACTCTCGTCCCTATAGATTTGAACCTGTAATCTCTTAAAAAATATACGATATTTTTTCATTACAATGTATTTGACACCGAAAACGTCATTTCAAAGTAGTTGCAGGTTTTGATCCGGGATGGAGATGGCCACAACTGACCGCCTCAACCACCTCGCCTCCAAGAGGAACCCCATACGATCTAAATCGTTAAATCTACTTAAATGGTAATAAACATATCAAACTCATAATAATATGAAAAAATAATACAGCACATATCATGCTCATACATATAAATACCTTAAGCTTATGAAGCTATGTTGAAGCAACAAAGTTAAGAAGTGATGCATGACATCATAGTCCCTGCCGTTGAATGTGCAGTTCCATGGCTATCATCTGCATGATTGACACTCGTTGATTCCTATACATGTAATTTATTATTGAGATCTGGGATCTAGTTTCATGGTAGTGGCCTCCTCGACCCTTCAAACATTTGGCGTTTCCTTTGGAAAAACATTCGGCTATCTCGACTATCAGCATTTCATGAAGCAAGCTTTGCACATGGTAAATTCATCTTTGAATCGAGTAGAGCCAAAGCACATGAATTGTGGAAGAACCCGGCGCTGTGGTAAGGCAAGGAACTCTTCAAATATTAAACTTATGAAAGTAGCTTCTCATCAATAGAATGCATATTAATTGGTTGACTTTGTTCATAACAAGATCTATTTGAATATTAAATCTCACTTGCAACCAGGAAATTTATGCGTTCAAAATCGAAGACTATGGGGTATGCTTCAAAGTCCAAGCTAGATGGTGTATGCTTCAAAGTCCAAACTAGATTAATTATTTTTCATATTGTTCTCCAAATGGATATATTCAAACTATAATTTATATGAATGTTTCGCACTATAGGTATATGCATTATTGCTATCTCTAACTTTCTCAATTAATAAGAGAAATTAAAAATGTCTGAAAATGGTAAAGAATAATTCTTGTATTTACAATTAATAAAGATTCAAGTTACCTTGGGATTTGCATGAATTCCCGTCGCGCATGTAGTGATCATTTTGTGCAAAAGACATGCAAGACTTTACAAGATTCAAGATCTAAAGCAATGCTTAAACAATGGTTCCCAGGTCCCGCATCATATTCCCAAACTGCTAGTCCAGATTCGTGAGCATGTTGGAGGATAAGTTCTAGGATATATGCCCAAGAGCTGGAGAACAATAAAGGTTATGCATCCAAACTACGTATCAACATCCAACCATTGATATTTTCCTAGATCCGATGATGTATGGATTCTAGATCTGTAACTTAACATTTGTTAAATTTTTCATGCATGGGTAGTATGTGGAAATTACCCCAAATATGGAGGGTGTGAGAATTGCTTCTCAGTGATATCTAGGAGCTAGAGAAATATTCACAATCAAAGTGTTTGATAAAATATGCAAGAGAACAACAAAGAGACTAAAAATAGCTGGAATAACACATGTGAATGGTGCTAATATCTAACCATTATATTACAACACACCTTGTATATTTGAATGAGACATATTTGTAGTACATTGGAGACAATTCATGAGCCCTTGGTGGCCATGTGAATGCACCGAAGTGTCGGACTAGGATTTGACCTCTAAACCCCCCATAGGTTGACCAATAGGCTCCTAAATCTATCCAAACAGCCACGAAATCATGTGTGAGTAGGTGTGAACATGTGTAAATAGGTCAAGAGCATGCATGGGTCATAAATGAGGGAAGGAAAGCATGGGAGAGCGCATGGGCGAGTGGAGGAATATCTAGGAGGCAAATAAATGCCAAGGAGACCACAAAAATCCACATTCACACACACTAGAGCCCCTAGTAAAAGATGGAAGTGGTTTAAAATTAATGCACAGTATGAAATTTCAGGATGTTCAAACTAGAGCACCTCAACTGTCATTTAATGAGCCAAAACCACCTATTTGACCAGTATTGATCAGTATAACCTAAGTTAGACCATAAAACATAAGCACAAGGAAAATGATTATGTCTTCTAGGTAGATGATTGCTCCAACAAAGGGTTAGTTCCATTCTGGTTATTATTGTGTTGTTGAACAAGTTCGGATTAAAGCTATTATTAAAAAAGTGTTGGCATTGCAAATTTCATGTATACACATGGATACAGATTTTGAAAATAGGATGGTAAAGGAGTGAGAAATGGTTCCTAATTCAAATCTCAAATGTTAAACATTGCAACTCCTATTCTTAGTCAATATCTAAAATTTCAAAGACACCATGTGATTGGGAACTTATTGTGTGTTGCAATCTCTAGAGCTTGTTATTAATCTCCATTGCATATGATCTAAAGAGGAAACTGTAATGTTTTAAACATTATTTAATTTTTTCACTATCTTCCCATTCTATGCTTAAACTTGTGCTCTTAAATCGTACATGTGATGTTGCTTCTGGAGACCCTCTGCTTCCTCGTGGCTATCACTCGTTGATCCTCTGCTTCATTAGAGGATGAAATGCTCTGAGAATATGATATGGATTCCAGGAGAATGTAATGGATCCTGAGTTGGGAACTTCTTCGAAACACACACATATTTCTTTGTGAGCACTACAATTTTAGTCCTATAAGCATCCAAATTAGTAGATGGTTGGGACTACAGAATTTTGTTGTATTGGGAAATGTACATATCGTATATTTCTATGCTGAATTGCACTAGATGGTTGGGACTACATAATTTTGATGGATGTTCATTCCTTAATGTGGGAAGTGGGAAGGTGTTTTCTGTGAATATGGTGGGTGAATGTTGCACATCGTCTCTTTTTTCCCTTGTAACCACAACAACGTGGTTACCAAACTGTTGAATTTGTGAACCTATTGATCTACAGGAAAATAAGAGAAATTGTGAAGTAGGATTATGAAGTGGAATCTCAAGAACAATGTACACTGAACAAGAAAAATTTGAGACAAATCTGAAGTAAAATCATGGTCCATATATCAATCCTGCATATCAAAATCTAGCACCGCTCCTACCTTTTAGTCAATGAGTGTTACCTTCTTCATCACCGCCTTTAATCTTTTGGTAGTAAATGGTGGCACCGCCTTTAAATCTTATACAAGAAGTGTTTCTACCCTGTCACTATTACACCCAAATCTCGTCATCAACATGTGATAAGATCCTAAAAATCCATGTTTTCCCTCATTCCCAAATCTTGAAGTGAAATCCTTGATCCAGATGTCAAACTTGCACATAAAAACCTAGGACCGCTTTTACTCTTAAGCTTAGCAGTGGTACCTTCTTCAGCACTGCCTGAGTAGTGTTGAAGATAGGTGGTGGCACCTCCTTTTCTCTTTGTTTGAAGAGCGGTTCTTCCCTAGCACCGCTTTGTCATCAAGGAGGAGGAGCGGTGCCCTTGGTAAAAAGTGAAAAAGAGAGACTTCATGCCGAAGTCGAAAAACCCCCGAAGTTGAAGTCGAAAAACTTCTGAAGGTAGGATTCATCTATCCTGTATCCCTGACGGAATGGGTATCTTATATTGTTCCTGTGAACAAAAAGTAGGGAACCATTAGAGTCTGCATCGATTTCTAAGACCTGAACAAAGCTTGTCGTAAGGACAATTTTCTGACTCCACACATCGATCAGATTATCGACAACTATACCGGAAGTGTCATCTTCTCATTCATGGATGGATTTTCTGGCTACAATCAGATTGAGATATTGCTTGCCGATCAACACAAGATGACGTTTATATGCCCATGGGGAACCTTCTCCTATAGGAAGTTACACTTTGCTCTCAAGAATGCCGGAGCCACATTCCAGCGTGCCATGTCCTATGCATTTCACGACATTAAAAACATCATGGAGCCATACCTCGATGACCTCCCTGCGCATTCATAGCAACTAGAAGACCATCCTCAACATTCGAGAGACATTTTATTGAGATGTCGCCATTACAAAATATGGCTAAATCCGCACAATTTTTTTTTTACGTTAAGACGGGACGTCTCTTAGGCTTCGTGGTTTCTAAGGATGGAATCTGGATTGATCCACCAAGGATTACTTCTACACTCTCCCTACCTGCCCCAACCGACATCCTTGAGCTCCAAAGTTTGCAAAGGAAGGAAAACTTTGTTCGTTGTTTTGTTTGTAACTTTGCCGAGAAAACATACGGTTATATGTGTCTCCTTAAGGACAATTAGATACCCATCTATTGTGGTCCATGCAATCAAAACCTATCCCACAGCTAAACCAATCAAATCCAAAGTTGAAAACCTTCTGAAGGTAGGATTCATCTATCCTGTACCCCTGATGGAATGGGTATCTAATATCGTTCCTGCGAACAAAAGGCAGGGAACCATTAGAGTCTGCATCGATTTTCGAGACCTGAACAAATCTTATCCTAAGGATAATTTTCTGACTCCACATATCGATCAGATTATCGACAACTGTACCAGAGGTGTCATCTTCTCATTCATTGATGGATTTTCTAGCTACAATCAGATTGAGATATTTCCCGCTAATCAACACAAGATGACATTTATATGCCCATGGGGAGCCTTCTACTATAGGAAGTTACACTTTGGTTTCAAGAACGCCGGAGCCACATTCTAGCGTGCCATGTCCTATGCATTTCACGAAATTAAGAACATCATGGAGCCATACCTCGATGACCTCCCTGTGCATTCATAGAAACGGGAAGACCATCCTCAACATTCGAAAGACATTTTCTTGAGATATCGCCATTACAAAATACGGATGAATCCACACATTTTTTTTTTGCATTGAGATGGGATGTCTCTTAGGCTTCATGGTTTCTAAGGATGGCATCCAGATTGATTCGTTGAATATTGCTTCTATACTCGCCCTACCTTCCCCAACCGACATCCTTGAGCTCCAAAATTTGCAAGGGAAGGCAAACTTTGTTCGCTGTTTTGTTTGTAACTTTTCCGAGAAAACGTACAGTTATATGCGTCTCCTTAAGAAGGACACTTCGTTATTCTGGGATGACCAGGCCTAGTGAGCCTTTGATAATCTTAAGCACGCTCTGACTCATTCACTTGTGATACACCCCCCAGATTATTCAAAGGATTTTCTCTTATATGTTGCTACCTATGCTACTACCATTGGAATGGTTCTATCCCAAGAGGATCAGAATGGCCAAGAACATGTGATATACTACGCCAGCAAGGATCTTCTCAGTTCTAAAACTTGATACTTGTGTGTGGAGAAGTTAGCATTTGCTATAGTCATTGGTGTCCAAAAATTTCGTCATTACATCTTACTTCGCATCACCACCGTACTTGGAGACCAAATCCCTATGTACTACATCCCGACTTGTCAGGTGCTATGGGGAAAATATTCCCGTTGGATTGTCATCCTACAGGAGTTTGACCTTGATTTTTCCAAAGATACTTCAAATAAATCATTGGTCTTTTCAGAGCTGATGTGTGACCTTCTCTGTGCATTGATGGATTCTCAGCCCAGTGATTCTTTCCCGGATGAATTTCTGTTCCTGATAAGCACGACCGACCCATGGTATGGAGATTTAATCATTTATCTCTAGACACAGATATTTCATCCCAATCTATCTCGTGATGATTGTCGGTGTATCCATCACCACACAAAATACTACCTTATCTTGAATAGTACATTGTATAGGTGTGGTATAGATTCCGTTCTTGGACGATGCCTCACCCATGAAGAGGCTGAACAAGTTCTCAATGACTGCCACTCTGGAGCATGTGGCGGTCATCTTTCTGCAATGGCTACAGCCCACAAAATCCTTCGCACTAGCTACTTCTGGCCCTCAATCTTTAAATATTGTCATGAGGCTGTTAAGAAATTCCCACCCTGCCAACATTTCTATCCAAAAAAGCACACCCACCCTACTCCATTACATATTGTCATTACCATTGGCCCTTTTGCTAAGTGGGGGATAGATTTTATGCATCGTAATCCTACCTTAGCTGGGGGGCATGGTTACATCATAATAGCAGTGGATTATTTCACTAAATGGGCTAAGGCTATGCCTACATATGCATAGGATGCTAAGACTGCCACCCTCTTCCTATTCAATCACGTAATAGCTAGGTTTGGAGTTCCATAGTCTATAGTCACTGATCATAGATCGCATTTCCAGAATTAGATGATGGTAGAGTTAAGTGCTAAGATGGGTTTTCACCATGAAAACTCAACTCCCTATTATCCTCAGGCTAATGGTCAGGTCGAGGCCATTAACAAAGTTTCAAAAACTATGCCACGTCGGATGGTTGGAGATCATAAATCCTACTGGAACTAGAATCTCTTTTCTGCTCTTTGGGCTTATAGAACTTTAGTAAAAAAAAGACTGGTTTTACACCATTCCAGTTAGTATACAGACTAGAATCCGTCCTACCTATTCAGTGTTAGATTCCGTCTTTGAAACTTGTCATTGAACTTCTCCCCAATACTTCTGTTAACCCAAAAAATCCCCCACTTAGCTCTCCATGGACTACACCACCCAAGGACACCATCTCACGACCCTCATATCACTCCATTATACCCCCACACCCTCAAAATAGCTTAAGGATGAAGAAAAGGGCTTAAAACCCCCAAAAAGGAGCCGAAAATACTCTCCTAGGAGCTAAAGCCCTCAAGAAGGGGCTAAAACCCTAAAAGGAGCTAAAGTTAGGGCAAAAGGGGCTAAAAGTAAAAAAAGGGGCTAAAGCCCTGACCAAGGGCTTAAAACCTTAAAACCCCAAGAAAAAGCTATAAAAGGAGGGTGGGGGGTCACTCTCAAAACACTTCTCCCTTACATACTATTATGCTGCCTATGGATGCCTTGAGACACCTTTTCCTCTCAAGCCACCCACACTCCCTCTCCTCCATCTCCATTGAGCCATAGCTCCCCCATCCAAGAGAGGTGCTTGCACAAGCTAGGGCATGGTCGCCCTTTTCCACCCAAAGAGAAGGTATAGCTTGTCTTTCTTGTTTTCTTGCATTTGCTTATTAGTTTTCTTTGCTTTCTAACCCATGATTTCATTTGCAGGTTTGTTTCCTAACATTGTTTTGCAGGTATTTCAGTTTACTGTAGCTTAGGATTTGTTTGCAGGTTATTGGAAGTGTAACCCTAACCTTTGTTTGCAGAGGGGTTCTCCATCATTTCTCCATTGTTTTCCTTACTGTTCTTTACTTTCTTTACATTCCGTTTTTCCATTTTTATAGTATTTCCACACACAGGAACCTACCTTTCTGTCCTATAGATAGAAGGGAGCCATTCCTGCCCCTGTAGCAAGGAGAAATCCTTGCTGCAGAATTGGCGACCATACCAGGTCGATCCCATAGGATCCCTGGTCCAAATTTTTAAAATTTCAAGTTTTTTAATTTTTTTCCCTAGTTTTCAAAAATTTCATGTCAAATTTAGTTTAGACTTAGTTTATTTTCAATTATCAGTACTGCCTATTGCAGCTGCAACCGTTCTCCCTAAATTTCTTAAAATTTTGGGTCCCTCCTTTTGATTTAGTGTTTGTCGTTAATCGTGTGCTCCATGATCTGTTGTTGGTCACTCTTTGATTTGAATGATTATGGAAGGTTCATAACACCCATCCCGGTTCTCGAGTGGTTGCCTGTGTTTCTAAGTGTATTGGATCGCAGATTTTAAGTTGATTTGCTTGTCAAAGGGCCACCGTTTCAGAAGCAGCCTTTTTCGTTGCTGAAATTCAGAGTCTTAAGCACTTATCGTTTTTTATTTTTTCGGGGGCCGTAGTCTTCTTTAGCTTCCGCTGTTGCGGCTCCAAAGCAACTAAGCTTCCAAAGCCTAAAGTAGTCCGCTGTCTAATGCATCAGTCTTATTTTCCACCGTTACGGCTCCTAAATCAATTCTTAATCCGAAGGTCGAATTGCTCCGACTGCCGATTGGTATTGTTCTTTTAATCGCTTGCCCGTAGTCATTTCTTTTCCGCCGTTGCAGATCCCAAATTGATTATCCTTCTGAAACGTAAAGAGCTCCAACTGACGATGTACGTTTACCTTTCAGTCGCGCACCTGAAGCCTTTTCTCTTCCACCGTTGCGGCTGAGAAATCCTTTTCGTGTCCGATGTCAAAGCCTTCCGACTTCTGACCAAAGTTTTCCCGCCCGCGTTGCGTGTCTTCAGCCTTTTCCCTTCCGCCATTGCGGCTCTCAAATTCATTGAGCTTCTGAAAGGATAATCCATCTGATATCCGATTCAAAGTTTTCTCGCCCTCCCATCGCATGCCGATAGCATTGATTATTCCGTCGTTGCGGCTGGGAAAGCCATTTGGCTTCCGATGTTGGTTTCCTCCCGATTTCCGCCGTTGGTTTTGTTATCACAAGCCTGGAGAAGAACGAGGTAGTATAGTCGGATTTTGTAAAATGACGGTGGTGCACCCGACCATTTCCTGTGGATTAGCCGTTCAGTCAGTTTGGTTTGCTGCTGTGGTTTAAATGCGTTTCCCACAAATGATGCTTGTCATTTGATTGCAAGTTTTTTCTGGAGATCGGTCAAGGTAGGCAGACCGTTTGATGAAGGTAGAGCCGAAACCACCAGGATCGTAAGATGGATAAACCAAAGAAAGGACAAAATGGAAGGTGACAAAGGAGCAGTTCTGAAAGGTCTGGCAGTTACTTAGCCACTCATGGGCATGCGTAGAAAAGATAAAGGAATATGAAGCGTTGGGGAGATGAAAGGTCATCTGTTTGGGGGGGCAGCCCAAACGATCAGCTGCTGTAGTTTAAATACTTGAAAGTTAGAATTTAGAAAGGACTTTTTTCCCTGGAAGAATTTGTAAACCATTTGCTTGTAAGAGGAACTATTTCGTTTTACAATCAGAAACTACAACTTTTGCCTGCTGGAGAAAGCGAAATGTGGAATGTATCAATGTGATTTAATGAACAATGTTGAAGGGGAACTATTTCGTTTCCAGCTGTGCTTCATTAACTGTGAGAGTGTTTAACTTCCTGAACCTCTGTTCTTGTTGAATGCTTTTCAGTATATTTTGTGGTGTTTTCCACTGTGAGTAATAAATGTTGTTCATAAAACAATTGGCTATCTGGTTGTTTAAATATCTGTAATTGTTCGTGTGTCTTGAAATAAGTGTCAGCTAACTGTAACTCTTCATTATGCACATGCAAAAGGTATTACTCACCAATGAATGATAATCCTGCTCCCTAGGGATAGTTTAGGTAGTTAGTTTATCTTCTTATTGTATGCGATTTGGATGCTTGTGAGCCTTAAGACGAGAGGTAAGAACCTGCGCATCAATGAGCTAGTTGGGAATGTTGACTGGGGAGAATCCCTTACTGTTGCTGCCTGCGAATTTCCAGGCCTCAACAGTTTTGGCACTAGAAAGAGGGCCGCCAGTGCATGGCTAGTCGAGGAAACCCGTTTTCCTGAGAATATTCCACCGGTAAAAGTTCTGAAAGCAGTGGGTTTCATAATCCAATTTCGGAAGAAAGAGAACATCTATGTTCTGTTGGCAACGAAATTGTTAATGATCTGAGAAGACACAATAGGGCATATGTAAAGAATATTGGAGGATTTCCAATCATCCCTGAATTTCCTAGAAGAGAGTATAAAAAGAAATATCATCCTGTAGTGGAAGACTCAGTGTTGGTTGGAGACTGGGAAGAACTTGTAGAGACAGCCTTACAAGAAGTTGTGCTACCTTTGAATCAAGAAGGCCCAGATACCCCTCACAGTTCCCCTGCTCATACTCCAATTGGCTCACCTCCCCACTCTCCACCCCTACTCATGGCAGGAGTAAATGCTAATCCACCACCCAACCCACCAAATCCACCACCTGTTTGGAAAGCCAGATCGCCGTTAAACCTGACACCTCCGTTACACGACCTACCTTAAGCCTTTGACAAGATGTTGCCCAAGTTCGACCCAAATGAGAAAATACTAGTAGATGATCATCTACAAAGCTTTTACTTGGCAATTGAAGGATTAAGGGCCGGAGAATATGAAGATGTAGTCCGCAGGCTGTTCCCGCATACCCTTAAAGGAGCTGTAGCGTCATGGTACTTTGGATTGCCTGCTAACTCTATCCCTAATTGGGATACCTTCAAAAGAATTTTTAGAAGTAAGTATGCAACTCAGAAAACTCATGCAGCTCTCATGAAAGGGCTGTGTGCGTTGAAGAAAGAAAGAAAAGAAAAGGTGCACAGTTTCACACAACGGTTTGCAGCATATCTCAATAATTTCTCTGAAACAGATAAGCCTTCGGACAAGGTATTGATTGAGTATTATACTTCCGCTTTAGGCCCTGATTTGGCCATGTTTTCCAAAGGTAGGGCCAAGCCTACTTTGACGGAAACCTATGAAGAGGCAGAAGTAGTGGAAGCGGAAAGAGAAAGTATTGAAGATTATCCAGAATAGTCAGGAGAGAAAGGTGCAGGTAGGAAAGCCTTATCGTTTGCTAAGCCTAAGGAAGAAAATTCGCCAGATTTGGAAAATATGGCCAAAATGATGCAGAAGTTGTCCAACAAAATCATAGATATGGAGAAATAAAAGGAAGCACAAAAATTTTATAAACCATATTAGAAGAAACGAGAGGACAACAATCAGTCTCAACCTCCTCCGCATAATACAGCATCTATGAATTTGATAGAGATAGGGATGGAAAATTTTTGCACTTTCCACCAACAACCCCACTCTGAGAAGAATTGTCCGCAATGGATAAATTCAATGACGTTGGTCATGAACCAGATGTTGGATTCTATATTAACCGAAGAAGGAGATGAGGAAAGAAAAGAAAGTGCCGCTGCAACGAATGAGCAAGAAGAGGAAACTATGGCTTTGTGGAATTCCATTTCCTTATTTGATGCTGAAGAGGAAATCAACGTAGCAACGAGGAGCCAAGGGCTGATTAAAAACAACAGCCTTATACTGCCAAAGATCAAAAGGATGCAAAGAAATATAAAGAAATTTCAAAATAGACCCTCAGCTGATATAGTTCCAAAACTCACTATTACCAGCCAGGATCCTAGGCAGAATGACGCGAGGGCCAAGCCAAGTGAAGAAAATATGAATGCTGATAAACCTCACCACATTAAGCAGCCAATGGATTATGACATCGTGGAGGATTTAAAGAAGGTAAAAGCAAATGTACCACTATTCGAAATGTGTAAAGTGTCGTAGCAAAAATAAAGATTGTTGAAAGCACTTGAAACAACAGATGAGAAGCTGCCCACTAACAATCAACCTCAGGAAGAAGAAGAAATTGGAGAAACCGGCATTGGAGGTAAGTCTAAAAGCAAACACCCACCTTTCCTCCTCACGTTTGAAATTTTCAATCATAATGTACATAATTGCTTGGTAGACTCAGGGGCATCAGTTAATGTTATGCCCATATCAGTCTGTAAAAAGATCAATGGGCAGCCTAATCCATCCACGTGGAGGGTGGTTCAATTGGACAGAACGGATGTAAAGGTGATTGGTGAGATGGAAGATGTCCTAGTCCGTCTGGCATCTAATGACAAAGTATGCCAAGTTATTAACATCGTGGTGGCTGATATACCGGATGCTTACGGTCTTGTCCTGAGCAGAGATTGGTCAGCCAAATTAAATGGATATTTCGCCTCAGATTGGTCGCATCTATGGTTGCCATACAAAGGGAGTCCGAACCAGATTACGATTCTAAGAGAACCTCACATGAAATACAATGTTACTCAACTAGATGAGAAGAATGTACCAGTGGATTCTGTATTGGGAAACTATTTTATTGAGTTGGAACCTGGAAATTACCAAGCAGAAGAATCCAGCAACACATCAGACACTCAGCTTGATCTCCTTCGTTTCTCACAGGCTGATGAGATTGACTGTAATATAGTAAGCTTAGCAGTAGGAGTAGAGTCACCTTCAGTAGTTAGTGATTTTTGGGTTTTGTTTTTTGATGGCTCTAAGACATTAGAAGGGTCAGGGGCTGGCTGTGTCCTGATTGACCCACAGAAGAATAAAAATTTCCTTCCATGTAGATTAGAGTTTGAGTGTACTAATAATACAGCTGAGTACGAAGCACTGGTGCAGGGACTAAAGAAGGCAATTGATTTAAAGGTAAGTAATCTAAAAGTTTTTGGGGATTCTAAAATTATTGTGAAACAAATCCGGAATCAGATACATTGTGTTTCTCCTCACTTAAAGGCTTACTAGAATGAGGTATGGGATTTGCTTAAATGTTTTAATGCATTCAACATTATTTCAATTCCAAGAATTAAAAATGCAGCTACTGATCTGTTGGCCACATCAGCCACTAGACTCGTACCCACTAATAATCGGTGTTCTGTCGAACTGCTTTTCAGGCCCTCAGTACCGGATATGATCACCAACTTGTGAGTGTTCGACGATGATCAGCAAATCATAGAATGTTTGACAAATGACGAGGTGTTTAAAGGAGCAATTATAGATGATGAGGAGCATAAGGCCGAGATGAAATATGACAATTTCATTCCTAAAGGAGTTAGAACGTTAGAAAAAATGTTCGATTTGAATGAAAAGTTCAGAAGACCAGCCAACATGAAGACCCACAGCTCATCTCTACAGTTCGAGCTGATAAATTTAGGGACTGAGACGACTCCCAAATTTGTGAATCTCGACAAGTGTTGTTCACCAGTAGAAAGAGACAGATTCATCATTCTATTTAAACAATATAAAGATGTTTTCGCATGGACTTATGAAGATTTGAAAACATATGACACCAGCATCATCAAGCATGTCGTCCCCATTAAAGCAGGCGTCAAGCCATATCAACAACCGTTAAGAAAAATGCATCCAAAATTGGAACCGCTGATTCAAAGTGAAGTGAAGAAATTATTGGATGCTAGAATCATTTTCAAAGTCAGACACTCTGAGTGGGTATCAAATCTGGTACCAGTAAGGAAAAAGTCTGGAGAAATCAGACTCTGCGTGGATTTTAGGAACCTAAACTGTGCACCAGACAAGGATAACTATCCTATTCCACCCATGGAGCAATTGCTACAGATGGTTTCAGGTTCTGAACTGTTTTCATTATTAGATGGTTTTTCTAGCTACAATCAAGTATTAGTAGCCGAAGAAGACAGATTAAAGACAACGTTCAAGACCAAATGGGGAACCTTCGCCTATAGGAGAATGCCCTTTGGACTTATTGTTAGAATAATCCGTCGGGATTATTGTAAATAGATAGGAATATGAATAGATAGGAATATGAATAGATAGGAAGGTGAAAAGGCTAGTTTTCAACCGCCACATCTAATGTATAAATAATAGCTTTTGGCAATGTAATATCAATCAATCGGGAGTTATACCTAACAACTGGTATCAGAGCAGGTTCCTGCCATAACTCCTGCTGTTAAATTTCAGTCCTGGTAGCCTGTATGCTTGCCAGTGCATTGCCTGCTAGTACATTGCCAGACCTACATTCTGCCTGCCAGTCTGCTCTTTCATACTGCCTGCCCATGGCCAGTCTACCCCTGCACGCATTCGTTTTCTGCTAGAATCAGTGTATACCTAATTGCCGGTCGAATGCATTGAATTAGCTTAACCCTAATTCATGGTATTCTGCATCACGGATCCTTTTTGTTTATTTTGAGAAGACTCTAAGTTTCATCCTCTGCGTGATGTAAGAATTAGTCCCTCTCACAAACCCTAATTCCTGCCCTTGGGAGATTAACTTGCTCCACGCAAACTTGTATTTCAGACTCCCATTGCACTACGCTCTGCCTGTTAATGATGGCAGCTATGGTTACTGATTCACTGCCTGTTGATGGTTCATTGTTTGCGTTGTGGAAGAAAAGCTTGGGAGCTTAACCTGCTTAATGTTCCTTCCTTCCTGGATTCACTGCCTGTTCATGTAATATAAAGGAAATTCTTGTCTCGGGCATGATGTCAGTGCTAGCATTCCTTCAAGATGAACCTAGCCTCCGTCTCTTCATCCAGTGAGCTGGAACGTTTTAGAGTGATGGACGAGTTTATGAGCTGTGCATTGAAACAAGTATGAAAGCTGAGCACTTGGAGAGCTGTGTGGAGTTCCTGAAGACCATCATGCGTTGAAGACTGGTGTGGCTGCTGGGATTAGCCTGTGCGTTGAAGACTAAAGATTGTGCTGACTGCGTGCAGCCTGAATGTGAAAGATATGCACCTAAGTGAAACCTAAACTTGGAGACCCGTGAATACGAAGTCCTGCGATTTGAAATCATTAATTTTAATGCTGCGACCTGCGTGCATACCTCCTGCGACCTGCGTGGAGAGTTTGTGTGGGGTAAATTCTGCATACATTTTCATTTAAGGTGAATGAAAGAGGCCCGTGACTGCACCTTGCGTTGAAGAGCTGCCTGGCATGAAGCCTGAAAACTTAAGACTGCGTGGAGACTGCTACTCACCCATTAAAGAATACGTTGTATGCTGCTCGTGAATACCCATTAAAGACTGAGCTGTATGCTATACTGAGGCTGCGTGGAGGTAAAACGTTTTTTTACTGGTGCCTGCGTTGAAAACTGGTGCCTGATCATATATATGCTGAGTCTGATGATATAATGTTGATAATATACTGCGTGCCTGCGTGAATTTTGAAGTGAACCCAATTTTTTTTGTTGAAGTAAACCCTAATTATTTTTAAAAAAAGTCTGGATTGGGGATGAGATTGATATTGAAGACCAATATAAGTCTGTGGATGACTGACAGTAATATATTGCAGACCGATATAAGACTGAGATTGACCGATATAAGACTGAGATTGATAGATTGCAGACGGATCTCAGACTCATATGTGAAAATGTTGAGTGCTGGATTTTGTATCTACTGATATATTTGCTATAAACCTGCATTGTATTCACCTTGGCAGAGACTGTAGACCTGCGAGGTTATTAATTTTTTATTTCTCTTTGAAAATTACACTGACAGTTTTAATAATGCAATCTATAGCATCTATAGTCGGTGCCACACTCACCGGAAAAGACACCTATTCAGAATGGTGGAAG